>SRQG01000239.1:0-45400 GCA_018360325.1 Claviceps aff. humidiphila group G2b | reverse complement strand
CCCCCCGCCCCCTACTCTCCCTTCCCTCCTTTCATTACTCCTCACCGATACAGGAGAGGAAAATAAGAGGAGAGAAGAAAAGAAGACAATTTCTTTGACAGTGGCTGGCCGAGCGAGTTCATTACTGACTACTGACTATCCACACAGAGGCACATCCCAGCACGCCGTCAAGGTATTCAACCTCCGAGGCAATGAGCTCTCCCGTCTCGACCCCTCCTCTAGCTTCCTCCACCACCGAGGAGGGCCCATCTCCGCTACAGCCTTTCATCCACACCAGCCGATTCTAGGATGCGCTGCCCGCGGCGATCATCACGTCAACGTCTATATATGCGAGAACGCCGAAGCTGTGGACTTGGACTAGAAGCCCCATGCCCAGAGTGCCAAGGCGTACTTGCAGCGAAGGACTTCGTCTTGATACCCCCGTCTCGTCTTTTTCTTCTTCCCATCTTTCGCCTTTTTACGCACTCTTTTTCTTCTTCTTGTTTTGTTTTCTTCTTCGAGACTTTTCCCTCTAGATTCTGAGTAGGCTTGTTAGGTAGGTGGGATGAGTCTGTGGTTTTGTAGGCAGATATGGTTGATGTCTGTGTTATGTATCTTGTGGTTTACAATGCTGGCGATTCTCTATCCAGGGACTCTTTTTCCCTTCCATTTAGGCTCTTCTTCCTCTTCCAGCCTGTAAGCTGTCTTGGTGCCGCTATCTAACTCACCACCCATGAAAACTCATCTCTTCCATTCAATGTGTCACGCCTAAATCGATGATCTAACACTCGGAGCTTGCTTTCTGATCTTGCTTTTCACCACAGCAGAGGCGTTTGAAATGAAAGGGAGGGAGAGGATGGAGTTGGGGGAGCACACCTATTTTGTTGGCCTGGTAGGCAGGCACTATTACTGACTGCAATGGCTACTATGTTTGCTTATAATACGTGTTTTGTACTCTTGTTTATGTGTATACATATACATGGATATGAGCTAATAGGACGTCATTTTGCAATGCAACAAAGGTTCTGGTTGTGGTGGCCAGATAGCACTCGCAGGTTGTCGCTGTTTGTGATGTTATGATTGTTGATTTGCTCTAGCAAAACCTAAATGAGCGATTTAGGCCAGTGTTACTAGCGTAATTTAGACTTCACGATACTCGGCATTCACAATACCTAGAAGAGACAACGAAACTGCAGTGTTGCCTTCTTTTCTTCACCTTTCTTGAAGTTTGGCCATCAAGGCGTTTGCCCCGCCGCCGGAGCCGGAGCTGGTGCGTCATGGTGGAGCTGACAGCTGGTTCAAGGTTGCTGTTGTTGCCCCGCCATTGAAACGACTTGCGTCTCGTTGGATAGAAATTTGTCGTTCGGATCGAGTCACTTTCTCTCCTCGTTTCTGTAAAACCGCACACTCGCCAACGAGGCCAATCTTCCAACAAACTCGTACCTTGAGACGGTAACACAACAGAAAAGACCAAAGGATATCCAAGCACTCACCATGGCCGACAACCCGCCTCCCTCCCAGCCCGAAGCCGCGGCCAAGCCTGTCGCCGAAGCACCCCCCTCGGCCTCTCCCGAAGCAACAGCACCCGGCGCCGAAGACGAAGCCGGTCCCTCCAAAAAGGCCTTAAAGAAAGCTGAAGCCAAGGCAAAGAAGGAGGCCGAAAAGGCCAAGCGCGCAGCTGAGCACCAAGCCAAACAAGCCGCCGCAAAAGCCGCCGCAGGCAACACCGAAGATCTCGCCAAAGACAACTACGGCATGGTCACGCCCCAAACCACAGTTTCCGCCGAGCGAATTCATCTCAAAGATGTAAACGAATCGCATCTAGGCCAGACCTTCAAAGTACGAGGCTGGATCCAGAACTCCCGCATGCAAGGCGCCAAAATGGCCTTCATCGAACTCCGCGAAGAGCGCAACTGGGCCATCCAGGGCGTCGTGGCCGCCAGCCCCGACGGCAAGCCCGTCTCCAAGCAAATGGTGAAATGGATCGGAGGCCTCACGCTCGAGAGCTTCGTCCTCGTGGAGGGCACCCTCGCAAAGCCACTCGAGCCCGTCAAAAGTGTTCGCGTCTCGACGTTTGAGCTACACATCACAAAGTGCTACTGCATTGCCCCCGGCCCCGAGGTCCTCGGCATGGGTCTCGTGGTTGCGGGAAAGCCCGTCGTCAACTTTGACGATGAAGATGCAGGTGGTGCTGCTGCTGCCGCCGACACTGCTGCCGCACTGGAGCAGGCCCGCAAGGGCGTCGAGGCTGTGTCGCTTGATAATGTGCCGAGTGCGAGCATGGCGACGCATTTGAATAACCCGGCTATGCATAAGCGTGCGCCGGTCCAGCAGGCTATTGCGGATGTGCGCATGGCGACGCGTAAGTTATTCGCGGAGTACCTTGACTCGCAGGGCTTTAATCAGTTTGAGCCTCCGTGCTTGATTGGTGCGGCGTCGGAGGGGGGTTCGAATGTGTTTGGGATGCCGTATTTCGACAAGCAGGCGTATTTGGCACAGTCGCCGCAGTTTTATAAGCAGTTTGAGATTGCGGGTGGGCGGAAGCGCGTGTACTGCATTGGGCCTGTCTTTCGGGCTGAGAATTCGAATACCCCGAGACATATGACTGAGGTACGTTTTTTCTGAGAAATTCTGGTGACATGCTTCCGGAGAATGCTTCCGGAGGAAGTGGAAATCGGTGATGGAGTGTAAATTCGACAGGATTTGATAAATGATTCGTCTAACACGCTCGCTGCATCTAGTTCACCGGTCTTGATCTCGAAATGGAAATCGAAGACACCTACACCGAAGTCCGCACCATGCTCGAACAAGTCCTCCTCTTCATCTTCCGCGGCCTCTCCACCCGCTGCGCCGACCAAATCGCCCTCATCCGCACCGTCTACCCCTCCGAAGACTTTCTCCTCCCTGAACCAGGCCACGAAGTCCGCCTCACCTTTGCCGAAGGTCAGGCCCTCCTCCGTGCTCACGGACCTGCCGAATACCGCAACGTCTCCGACCACGAGGACATGTCTACGCCTCAGGAAAAAGCGCTCGGCGCACTGATCCGCGAGAAATATAAGACGGATTTCTACGTCCTGGACAAGTTCCCCGAGGGCGCGCGGCCCTTTTACGCAATGGAGGATCCTGAGAATCCGGCCGTGACGAACGCATTTGACTTTTTTATGCGTGGGCAGGAGATTCTTTCGGGCGGGCAGCGTGTTCATCTGCCAGAGGCGCTGGAGGCGCGTATTCGTAAGAAGGGGGTTGATCCTAAGAGTAATGGGATTAAAGAGTATGTGGATGTCTTTCGGAGTGCGGGAGTGCCGCCGCACGGGGGTGGTGGGATCGGGCTGGATCGAGTGGTGGCGTGGTATTTGAACTTGCCGAGTGTGCATTTGGCGAGTTATTATCCTCGTACGCCCAAGAGGTTGATGCCTTGATGAGGGCTCATTGTAAAAATGGCAAGGGATCTGGGGTAGAGTGCCACGTTTTGGGGGGGAGGCTCTTGTAGAAAGAATCCCATCCTATGGCATGAACAAGTGAAGGCGGGTAGGGGTAGACTACAAAATAAAACGAAGTTGGAATCGTCTCGAGTTTCTCCCAGAGTCAAGTGTAAGTGTAGAGTGTATCTGTCACTCACTTGAGGCTTAACTTGAGGCTTAGGGTGATACTGGGCCGCTGGGGTCCGTAAAGTGAGAAATGAGCAAACGTTTACGGAGTATTGCTACATCCTTTAGCCTCATTCATCGATAATTGCATGTACACACCCAATTCTTAAAGAATGGCCAGCCTCTTCAACTTCACGTCACAACACAACACGCCATGGACAACACGCAAAGTGCATTGTGATTATTAAAGGGGTTCTCGTCTTCACCGCCACCGCGTCTAAGCGGTCACCTGACCGAGCTCCCGGAGAACGAAGAGGTGGTGCGACTAAACTAGAACTCCATGCTGGGGAAAAAAAGGGGGTCGCCTAGATAAAACGACCAAAATGAAAAGTCTTCGCTCCGTAAATTATTTTATGTCCACGTCCCCTGCACTTCCAGGACGTGATTCGTAATTCCACCACGCATCTTCAAGGGACAAACCTTCTTTTGGACAAATTTGTTTCTCATGACACAATCGCGCGTAACCTGCGTGGGATATTCGCAATCCCATGCTCATAACTATTACCCCTCCGTCTCTCCGTTCGTGAATGCATGTCTGAATGCTTCTAGTACGCCATCCTTGCATCGGTACTCCGGATTTTATAGTCTTGACTCTGCGTTTCGGATTCTTTTGGTTCTTCTTCTTTGAATCATTGGCCCACGGAACCGCTTTGCCATCACATCAAAGGTTTCATCGAGAGGCCTCATCAGTTATTTCTTTCCTTTCCTTCTCTTCAACTAGCCAATGGCGTATGCTTGTGAGTTGAAAGCTACTGGATCTTCTCACCCTGGACCTTGGGGGCGAATTCGCTATACGGATGCTTGATGGTGAGACACCAGATGTCGAGGAAGTCGCAGATTGAGACAATGACATCGACGACAAAGCTGCCATATACACCCAAGGCCAGACCGAGCATGAGGAAGCTGTATGAAACCTGGTATTCGTCGTTGCCGAGAGCACTGGGCCAGCCAATACCAAATCGCTGGAGGCACAACGGAGCGAGCGAGTCGATGACGCCGAAGGCGAGGGGAATCGCCAGGACATTCCAATAAGGAAAGGGCAACTTGACCAAGTGAGCCGTAATCATCTGGCCCACACTGTACGCATTGACAATGCCGGTAAAGAATACAAACGGCACCAGATGGTGGTTCAAGACAATTGGCTGCAGGTAGAGGTACGTCACGATCAAGGTCCAAATGCCAAAGAATGGCAGCAGACCCAAAAGCGCGCCTCTGGATCGGTCTCCGCGATCATGACGGACACGAATGACGTTGAATGATGACTCAACGGTGTTGAGTACAAGGACGATGACGCCTTGGACCAAATACCATTCAGAGAAAGAAAAATTGTAAATCATCTTTGGTATGCCGAGGTTTTCGGGGACGCCCAAGGTAAGGAACATGCTTTGTTGCCAGATGTGGGCTCCGCCAAAATATCCGGTCATGGCGTAGACCAAGACTAGGATCAAAACTCCCTCTACGGGACCATTGACGATACCAAGAGTCAGGGTTTTGGTGTGATATTCATCCCAAGTCTGGACATAAAATGTAAGCAAGGCTGCAAAAGAACGGGTCTTCGTGTCAGCGGTCATGATTCAGGCTGTAAAAATTCTGTCCATCATTCCATCAATCAGGGTCGGAGCAACGTACCCGCGAACAGAGTCGCAACCGTCTTCCATCCCTGCCCCAAGTTCTGTGAGCCGGCAAATATGAGGACTTCGAGACTGGTATTGAGCGCATCCACGCCATGGTCGAAGAGTTCACCAAGGGGACCGGACTGTTTGGTGCGACGTCTGCATATCGAGTTAGCGTCTGATGACCGAGAAGACAGTCTCCCAACGCGCTGCGGTGAAGCAGAGTTGGTATAGGTCCAAGCAGTCGTTGAGCGCTCAGAATGTAATCATCAGGTATGTACTCACGCTTGGGCGCCGTCGACAGCATCGAAAGTCTGGTAGAGGAAGAGGCCGACGGCCCAACTGTAGTAGACCCACGAAGGGCAGTCTTGATCGAGTGTCGGGTTGTACCACAGGAGCGTCAAGACATTGAGAACGATGAACAGGAAGCCTGTTAATGTAATCAAATTGGGTGCCATGCCCATTGGAAACAGCTTGATAACGAAATTGTTGTAAAACGGCTTAAGGATGTATTTGGATGTCAGCGACCGGTCGACGGCGGAGTACTTGTACTCCTTCAGCGCCGGAAGCTGACTTTGTCGGAGATAAACCATGCTGGGCCAGGAGAAGCTATGTGCGTTGCGAAAGCAAAAGATTGCTTCTTGTAGGATCGACCGAAGACTTGAAGACTTGAAGACTTCAAGACTTGCTGGCGCTGTGAATCGTGATGCGTGCGCGACGAGTTGTGCGAGAAACAGAGGACGAGAAAGCACAGCCACTCCGCCTTTTGACAGAGAGGCGCGGTCGACTCGCAAGTTGGGATGCAAAGGCAGGTCGAAGCAGGTCGAAGCAAGACAGTAGGGATGCTGCAGGTATGAGTTGTAACTTGTAGGTGTAGGAGTCAATGTTACAGATGAGGCAGAAGCGGGCGCCGTGGTGTCCTTTTTTAGTCGGATATTTTAGTTCCGACAACGCCCTGACGCGTTTCTGTTGGTCACGTCACTCCTGAGTCCTGAGTCCTGAATGAGTCCTGCGCCCACTCTTGAGAGCGTCGCGTCCAGTCACATGCAGCCAGCATCGTCTTTCCTGTTCCCTGTCCCAACTTCCAAGGGCCTCATTTCCCCAGCGGCCAAGACTCAAGAGAGCTTGAACTGTACCACATGGTTGCTCGTTCGACGATTATAGTGAAGGCGTTTTGTTGTCAACTCCGCTGCTCGACTTAGGTGCCGTTCGCGTGTCTTGCACCACTTGCGCATCATCACCCATCGCGGAGCATATGGGGGTCAAGACCAAGAATCGCCCAGTAAGCTGCAGCTATTCTCTTGTGCAACACCACCACTTTAGAAGGGAGGACGGTTGCATCACGCGATCACACGATGCTACGCACAACGCGATACCTACATACATTCACCGCGGGTTGTATAGCCTGCCGCCCGCCGTCTGCCGCCCGCCGCTGCCGCCTGCCGCCCGTCAGCTATTCGTAGCATCACGAATCGGCCCTTGATGCGATTGACAGCATGGCGGCCAGGCTGATGATGACCGGTACCTCCAACGTGTGACAACATCTTCCCACGTTCCTTCCCTGTCTGGTCATACTCATGTTGTGGTCGATGTACCTAGTCGAGGTATCGTACCCACTTGTCATATCTCTACCCATTTTCAGCTTCAACAAGATGATGCGGAAGAAACAGTTTGTGATACGGACAATCCTGAACAAGAACTTGCAGCTTGAATCGTACAGGGTCATATTGTCGTAACTGTGGTGCCCGGTGTAGATTGTTCTGACCAAGTAAGTATCCGTTGGGTATCTCTGCTGCTACAGCCAACGCACGGTACTGTTTGAGGTGACTCAAGAGTCAAGAGTCAGCTCCATTCGCTCCTTCTTCCTCTTCTCTTTTACCCTCTTTTTTTTTCATCATCTCGAGTTTTCTTCAACCTTGTTGTCTTCCGTCTCCTTTCTTCTCTCACAAGAACTGCCTGCGCTTCTCGCCCTCTATGCCACTACTCCTGCTTTTCCAACTTCGATGTCTGTGGGTATAGAAAAAGCTCACTCCTAACATCTTTCCTGCTAAGAGGACCCGGCGACCGCTATTCATAGGCGCAACAAAGAAGCTACAAGCCCGATTCAGTCCATCTGCACGTTTTCGACTCCCTCGCCCCAAGCGAAATCGAGAAGGCAACCTTGACATCCAGTGTCGGTACTTCTGCTTTCACTCCAGAAAAGCTACCTGCGTGGTAGAATTGTCGCCGAGCACACGAGTGATGATAGTTGTCTGAGGGCTGTCCATCCAGTGCCTCGACTTCCAACGTCGGCCTCAACGGGCTCTCATCAGTGCAGTGGTTCTATGGCGGCTTCTGACTCGACGACGTCAATTAGATCCTCGATATTACGAGATGAATGGCGTGGAAAACCTAGCTTGACCCTCAAGGTTGACAAATTACCTTTGGATGTCTCTGCACGGCACATATGGCAATGGTTCTCCCCAGAGGGCACTGTTGTCTTGATCAATCTGTTCGCCAAGTATGGTGCAACGTCAGTTGTGATGAAGTTTGAGCCTCCTCCACGGAGCAGGTTCTGGACCAACGGCTTCTTGGTTCCACATCCTGACACTCGACGTTTCCCCCAAGGATTGAAGGTGTATCCTTATGAGGACGTGGGAAACTCAAAACACCGTCGCTCGGCCAACGATGCTTCCCACATGCACAACCGGACAGGCAAGGTCACGCTTGTGCTAGAGTCGTTGGGCTTCGGGTGCATGGTAGAGCCAACGTTGATGCATGTGCTAAAATCGATTCACACGAAGCAAGGTGCCAGGCTTGAGCTTGATCGACAGAGAAAGCTGCTCATGCTGCTTTTCTCGTGCTCGACGAAATCTACATCATCAAACAATTGGGCGACATCAAGAGAATACAAAATTGTCATAGACATCCCTTCTATCAAAACGGCTCTAGAGGCTCAGGAAAATGATCGGCGGCATTTGGTTTTTGCCTTGCCTCACCCACCTGATTACTTTCGCAAAATGGAAAATGTACTAGACAGCTTTGACAGCAACCCTCAAAGGTGGACCCCAGATAGGGCTTGGTGTCGAGCGACCAGTATACTCCAAGATGACGAAGCCCAGATTGGTCTCCCAGTCGCCCTTCATGATGAGCCTGATGATTCTCAAATCAATATTGGACGGTGGACGGCTTTCCGATTGTCATTTGACACCAACAGCGCGCGTGACAACAGTGTGTATGAAGTCCTGCAATCTACTCTGTCAGAATGCAACGTTTTCCGCCATCCCAATTGCGCGTTTGACATGAGCAAGGCTGTCAGCGCATGGGAGTATCTGGACCCTCCAGGCACAGGAGCCATCAATCAACAACCGTCGGCCGAGCTTGGATCAGTACCTACTGTGCACCTGGATTTCAAAGTCCGCTATCAGTTGGAGGTTTGCATATCGAGAGGTATATTATGCGAGTATAGCATTGGCCTCGACTTTCTCAAGCACCTAGCTGCCCTCGCTGCAGTCTCAAGTGAGCACGCCACTCGGCGACTTGAATACCTTGCTGACATGAATGAGAGACTTTCTGAGCCCATGGATCTTTTCGAGATGGAAGACGCAAAGTACCACGTTCCCCATGCTGGAGTGCCTGAATACTGTGCAATCGTGCGAAAGATATATATCACCCCGACCACGATGCTCCTATCTTCACCGACAATCGAAACTTCGAATCGAGTCTTTCGAAAGTACGACTGGCTCCAGGATCGCTTTTTGCGCGTCCAATTTGTTGGAGAGCCTGAGTTTGGTCGAATCAATGCAAATAGGCAAGACAATCAAGACATCTGGAGACGGGTGAAGAGGACCCTCTATGAGGGGATCCGCATTGGATCTCGAACGTACAGATTTCTTGCCTTTGGAAGCTCGCAACTGCGAGAGTGCAGCGCTTACTTCTTTTGCCCCATCGAACGTCTTTCATGTCATGATATTCGCGCGTGGATGGGCGAGTTTGATCACATAAAAGTTGTTGCCAAGTATGCCGCTCGTCTGGGGCAATGCTTCTCCACGACAAGAGAAATAAAAGGCATCCCCGTGCCTCGGGTCATTTACATACCTGATATAGAGAGAGATGGTCTCTGTTTCACAGATGGTGTTGGCCTCATATCAAAGTTCCAAGCGCAGGTAATTACGCAAGACATGAGATTAGATGTAATGAGCGAACCAACTGCTTTTCAGTTTCGTATGGGAGGTAGCAAAGGAGTACTTTCAGTGTGGCCTCAGATCAAATGGGGAGAAGTGCACATTCGCCCCTCCCAGGAAAAGTTCAAGTCCCTGTCCAAAGGCCTGGAGGTGATTAAATGCGCAAGCCGGGCGACTGCAACACTCAACCGCCAGACGATTACCATTCTGGAGAGTCTGGGCGTACCTCGCCGTGTGTTTATGAATCTGTTGGACGAGCAGATCAAGGCCTTTGAGAAGGCCTCACGGGATTCCGCGGCGGCTATTAAATTGCTCACGAAATTTGTAGACGAACGACAGAACACGCTTCTTCTTGCCGAGCTTTTGAGGGCCAAGTTTAAGACTGTAGAGGAGCCTTTTACTTCCAACCTCTTGAAAATCTGGATCTCATGGTCCTTCAAGCTCCTGCGAGAAAAGGCGCGTCTACACGTCGCCAAGAGCGCCTTTGTTCTCGGCTGCGTGGATGAAACGGGCACCCTGCGAGGCCATTCCCGCGAGACGGAAGGCTCCGCCCTCAAAGACATCAACCAGTTGCCCCAAATCTTCCTACAGCTGACAGACTTTGGTGGATCTGCGAAGACGGTCGTGGAAGGCGTCTGCGTCGTCGGACGCCATCCGTCGCTTCATCCCGGAGACATCCGCATCGTGCAGGCAGTGGACAATCCGAGACTGAGACACCTTACTGACGTGGCCGTGTTTCCTTCTACGGGGGATCGCCCGGTCCCGAGCATGTTGTCCGGGGGGGACCTCGATGGAGACGACTTTTTCGTCATCTGGGAGCCTGAGCTTATTCCGCGCGAGTGGAACTATCGTCCAATGGATTATGAGGGCCCAAAGCCGCTCGAGTTGGAGCGAGATGTCACTGTGGACGACTTGCAGGACTTTTTTCTTCACTATCTTCAGAATGATGTTCTGGGATTGATTGCCGATTCGCATTTGGCATTTGCCGATAGACATGGACCGAAATCGCCGCTATGTAAGATTGATTTCTATACTCTCCCTTTGTTCTGTCCATTCCTTTCTCGCATACCAAGTCCCACGACTAGGCGCTAATCATTGATATTCACCAAAGGCTTAGCGTTGGTTGACAAACACTCCCGAGCGGTGGATTACCCCAAGACCGGACAGCCTGCGAATTTCGACATCAGTGAGCTACCAAAAGAATGGCCGCACTTCATGGAAAAGAGGAGCACCTACCGCTCAGAAAAGGTGCTAGGCGCAATGTACGACGAGGTGGTCAAGCACAGCCCCAAATTTGATCCTAGCTGGGAGCACGCCTTTGACAAGCGAATCACAAAGCGTTTCGAATTGGATCAGAGCACTCGCGACACAGTCAAGGCCATCAAACTCCAGTACGACGTTTCCGTGCGTCGCATCCTCGCCCAGCACGAAGTTCAGTCGGAATTTGAACTTTATACGGGCTGGTGCATGACCAAGCCCCGCATCGGCAGCGACTACAAAAGACAAGAAAGCCTCGGGCAAGAATACGAGGCTTTGAAGCAGCGCTTCAGAGACCAGTGCTACAATCTCCTTAGTGAGGATGAGCCTGAAGCTCTGGATAAGCTAGTTGCGGCCATGTACATGGTCACGGAGGAAGAGGTCCAGGCTGCGCTTAGAGATGACGGACACACGGTCCGCAGCGTGGAGTCCAGTGGCGATGATGAGGGTGCTGCTGACAACGACCCCAACATGCCGCTCATCAGTTTTCCGTGGATCTTCCACTGGGTCTTGGTGCGGATCGCGATGGGGAGCTCGTATAGGCCTGGAAAGGTTATGCTTGCGGCAGCACAACGTATTCCTTCTGTCAATTATAAGATGAGATCCCTATTTGGGGATCCCCAGTCTCTTGATGTGCAGAGAGGCATTCGTGCCGTGGATGGGAACGCGTCTAGTGAAGCAGCAGAGACAGGTCCTGTCCAGGGAGACACTTCGATGGTCGAAGTGACCGAGGGAATGACCAACATTGTGGTCGATGATGGTGAGAGTGACGACGAGGGTGATGACGAGCAAGCATCTTTTGCGGAAAATTTCGAGGCAGATCCAGGGGAAGAAGCCGCAGTCGATCGATTGTTTGCTATGATGGGATCATAGAGAAGAGGAGGCTGGGGGGTGGAGGGTGCGCTGCGCATGTATGGACGTGAGTCGTATGTACATAGAAGACTGCCTCAGCAGAATGACAACATGAGGCGAATGGACTGGACTTCTGCCCCGTGATACACTACATCATGACACGTCTTTGCCTTTCTTCTTTTGTTTGGGTGTTCCATGATGCGGCTAGTACCTGATGTGCATCAAGTTGTGATGTGGTACATGAGCAGGAAGGCATGCATGATATGTGGCGCTAAGTATAGTACGGGGTTCATCAGAGTCTCATAAAGATCTGTTTGTCATGACTTTTATTGAGGTGCTCCATTATGAAAAATGCTGCTAACGGTAGCTATGCTAGGCGAAGATTGTGCTATAGTTAGTATGTAAGTAGGTATGTAAAGGGTTCAGTATCCTCTCTGAGAATTCCGGACATTATGCGCTTTATTACAGTTCCTATTATTCTCTTTGACGGGTATTCCACGTGCTCGATTATGAAAATGCTGCTGATATTGTTATCTATTCATGCTATGCGAAAATTTGTGCGTACGCGATGCTGTAGTGTAAAGCGAGGATTTCATGCTCTCATAGGGGATCCGTTCATCATGCCCTTCCTTATTGTTTGTCCTTTCTTTTTCTTTTTTTTTCTTCGTTCTCTTTTTCTTTTCTTTCCTTCATCCTGATTCTGATCTGGATCTGGATCTGTGTTATCATCTTCTTCCGAGTGCCACCCCTACTACACTGCGGCACTACGACTACTTACTCCAATTCATTCAAGTGCACCCTCCCCTCCCCCCCGTCCTAATAAAAAAGAAAAAAAGAAATCACTTCTTGTAAGGAGCCGGCCCGATCATAAGCTCCGGTCTTACAAGCTCATCAAACTCCTCCGATGTAAGTGCCTTGAGCTCCATGGCGCTCTCCTTGAGAGTAAGACCCTTCTTGTGCGCATTCTTGGCGACCTTGGAGGCCATGTCGTAGCCAATCTTGGGATTCAGGCAGGTAACGAGCATGAGGCTGTAGGTGGGGAAAGGGGTATTGGTTAGTGACTCTTTGTCCCATGTGCATGTGCGGTTTGCTTCTCTCGGGCCACGGCAGAGGGGAGGGGAGGCAAGGAAGGAAGAGATGAATTGGGCAGGTAGACAGGTAGGTAGATAGGGGGAAGATGACACGTACGACTCCTTCATGATTTGCGCAATCTTCTCTTCATTGGCCTGCAGGCCCACAACGAGGTTCTTCTCAAAAGAGCGCATTCCGTCGGCGAGGATACGCGAGCTGTGTAGGAGGTTGCGAATGACGAGGGGCTTGTACACGTTGAGCTCGAACTGGCCATTCATGCCGCCAATGGTGGTAGCCACGTTGTTGCCCATGACTTGCGCGCAGACCATGGTGAGGGCCTCGCACTGGGTAGGGTTGACCTTGCCAGGCATGATGCTGCTGCCGGGTTCGTTTTCCGGCAGGGCGAGCTCGCCGAGGCCACAGCGCGGGCCGCTGCCGAGGTAGCGGATATCCTGGGCGATCTTTGTGAGAGAGGTGGCGAGGGTGTTGAGGCTGCCGTGGGCCTGGACGATGGCGTCGTGGGCGGCTAGAGCCTCGAACTTGTTGGGGGCGGTCTCGAAGTGTTTGCCTGTCATGCGGGAGACTTCCTCGGCGATGGCCTCGGCGAAGCCCTCAAAGGTGTTGATGCCGGTGCCGACGGCGGTGCCGCCCTGGGCGAGGAGGCGCAGATCGGGAAGAGAGCTCTCGACGCGCTTGATGCTGAAGTCAAGCTGAGCGACATAGCCTGAGAACTCCTGCGCGAGAGTCAGGGGCGTGGCATCTTGTAGGTGGGTGCGGCCGATCTTGATGATCTTCTTGGCTTCGAAATCGTCCACTTTGGCCTGCAGAGCGGCGCGGAGGCTGCGCAGGGCGGGAAGAAGCTCGTTCTCGAGGTCGAGGACAGCGGCGATGTGCATGACGGTGGGGAAGGTATCGTTGGAGGAGGCGCTGCGGTTGACGTGGTCGTTGGGGTGGACGGGCTTCTTGCTTCCCATCTTGCCGCCGAGGATCTCAATGGCGCGGTTGGAGATGACCTCGTTGGCGTTCATGTTGGACTGGGTGCCGGAGCCAGTCTGCCAGACGACGAGGGGGAAGTGATCCATGAGTTTGCCATCGGCGACCTCCTTGGCGGCTTGCTGAATGGCTTGACCAATCTTGGGATCTGCGAATCGGGAGCAAAGACAAGGCGACGAAGTGTTAGCTGGAGGGCTCTGGGCCACGCAAACGCGCTCAGGAGACAGGCTACTCACCGAGGCCAAATCGCATGTTGACGGTGGCAGCAGCGCCCTTGAGAATACCAAAGGCCTTGACAATGGGAGGCGGCATGCGATCCTGGGGCTGGTTGATGCGAAAGTTCTCGAGCGACCGCTCCGTCTGAGCGCCCCAGTACTTGTCGCCGGGGACCTGGATCTCGCCAAAAGCATCGCTCTCAGTCCGCGTAGCCTGAGCCATGGTTCGCGCGGTGCTGTGCAGACTGCGAATACCTCTGCCGCTGGATTGCAGGAGTTGACGTTGAAGCTGGAGTTGGAGTTGCGGGGTCGCAACAGCGCAGGTTGACGACGCCGCAATCGCAGATCGTCCAGCTCTCGGCAAGCTGTTGGTGAGAGCCGAGGCCAGTCCTTTACTGGACGCGCTTCGCAACATGGTGTGGTGGATTTTTTGGTAGGAAAAAAAAAGCCAAATAGGGGTCGAGCGCAACGTCGCTAATTGCTCTAAACGCGCAAAGGTAAAATCAAGGCCGTTATAAATCGTCAGACACGCGTTCGCTGAAGAGGTTATGGAGTAGGTATGCATACAACAAGAAAAAAAAGTTGAAGATGCGCGCGTGAGATCTACGAGTTCTGAGTTCAACAAGGGGCTAGAAAAAAAGGTGCTTCCGGTTTTTCCCTTTTGACCCAAGGATCTGCCTATTATGACCGAAGAAATGGCTCAGGACTCAGGACTAGGACTCAGAAGGAGCCGAAATTGCGCGCCGGAATTTTTGTTTGTCCAGCCGCCGCCAAGCGGTTGCTGTTCAAAAAGTTCTCATCGTTGGCGAAAACCCACTTTGACGTCTCGATCGATGGCACAGGGTGTTGCAACTGCAACGATGCACATGGCCATGTCTATGCGTTTGCCATTATTATGCGGACTTGATCGTCTTGCAAGTGACTTGCACGGGAAACCGATGCATTGAGGGCCCTACTGGAGTAGAGGATAGATGCGGACGACCAGCAGGACTTATAGCATGATGCTATGCTGGCTCCATTGTCGGACGAGAACGTTGACCGTTTGCAGTTGGTTGCACTTTGGACTGAATGCGTGTGCGTGGCTTGGTCATCTGCTGTCATTCGTCATCGGTTTTGTCTGTACCTGTAGTCCTGTACCCACGACTCACGACGGATGTCACCTCCTCCAGCTTCAGACTCACATCGCTGTCCTCATCCGCCAACGATTGATTGACCTCTCCACACGAACCACCATGGCCAGCAACATCACTCCCTTCAAGATCGACGTGCCCGACGCCGCCATCACCAGACTCAAGCAGAAACTAGCCCTGTCCGACCTCCCCGCCGAGGTCGAATTCTCCAACGACTGGGCGTATGGCGCACCGCGCGACGACATCCGGCGTCTCGCAACGTACTGGCAGGACGGCTTCGACTGGCGCGCTCAGGAAGCAAAGCTCAATGCCACGCTCCCGCAATTCAAGACCTCCGTCGACGTCCAAGGCTTCGGGGCTCTCGATATCCATTTTGTGCATAAGAAGAGTCCACGAGCTGGGAGCATTCCTCTGCTGTTCTGCCATGGGTGTAAGCATCTCACACGCATTCATAGATGGAGGTTCATGCCCAGAACATGAGACCTGCCTGGTACGCAAAGGATAGAGGAGAATACTAAGATGCTGCGATGCGCAGGGCCCGGACATTTCATGGAAGTCGCAAAGATCCTGTCCCTTCTGACGGAATCCAGCCAAGGGCCTTCCTTTCACGTCGTGGCTCCGTCTCTTCCCAACTATGGCTTCTCAGATGGCGTCACGAAGAGGGGGTTTGGCATTGCTCAGTACGCAGAGACTTGTCACAAGGTTATGCTGACTCTGGGCTACGACACATATGGTATGTATGAACTAATAACTGCTGGAATTCCGCGCAAAAAAACCAAACAATTGGGATAGAACAAAAAGAGGAAACGAATTGCTTCCCCTCATCCAAACTGACAGTCAACTTTGACACATCCAGTCACCCAGGGCGGCGACTGGGGCTTCTTCATCACCCGCATGATGAGCGCACTCTACCCAGCCCACTGCCTCGCCTGCCACATCAACATGATCGCAGTCCGCGGCCCTCCCACTCTCACCAGAAACCCCTTGGCCTACCTCCAAGACAGGTTCACATCCGCGGGCAGCCATCCCCCGCACTTCCGCGAGCGCTCCGAATGGTTCGCGAAAGAAGGCCAGGGGTACAGCCACGAGCACAGCACCCGCCCTTCCACCATTGGCATTGCTCTTACAGATCCCGTCGCCCTCCTGGCCTGGATCTACGAAAAGTTGCACGACTGGACCGATAGTTACCCCTGGACCGACGATGAGATCCTGACCTGGGTCTCCATCTACCAGTTTTCCACGGCCGGTGCTGCCGCCAGCGTGCGCATCTATTATGAGCGTGCGCACGCGGATCCCAAGACCATAGCCATGGTGCACGATTCCTACGTACCCAACGTGCCGCTCGGGTTGTCCTATTTCCCCAAAGATCTGACACTGCCGCCCTTGTCGTGGGGCCGGACCCTGGGGCCGGTGGTGTATGAGAAGGTTCATACCTCGGGGGGGCACTTTGCGGCGCATGAGGTGCCTGAGCTGCTGGTGCGTGATGTGAAGGCCATGTTTGAGGGTGGCGCGAGGGATGTTGCTGTGCGGTTTGCGAGGGAGCCGGGCTCGCGTGGGTTGTCTAATTTGTGAGGAAGAGTGATGTTCGAGGCTATTTAATGCATGGCATGGCGCTCGAGGGACCTTTAGTCACGAAGGTCGTAGTCCGGTTTAGCCATTGAATAACCCAGTTGGCAGTTGGAACTCTATCTCCTCTGAAGGAGTTTGATCTTAATTTAAAATTGAAAAGGAAGCAGATACGATGTTCGTACATAGCTGCGTCTGAATTTAGGCCTCTTCATGTTGATGGACATGACATTCTTTGAGTGATTTAATCCCTGTCATCAACAATCATATCAGCTTTGTGCGTACGGAATATACCTATGCAGCCATTTAGTTGACGCGCACCCCTGCAAATGCGGCTCGCTGGTTCCTGTCACCATGAGTCAGTGTACTATACCGTATACACTGGGAAAATAGACCCGGCAGCGCGCTTTGACCAAGGTCCATAAACCTGCATAATCTCCACACAACCCGTGCCAAACTTCCTTAAGTGAGACCTCTATAGCTGGGATGCCATCCAAAAATACCTTCACTGAGCCGAGATTGCTGGCCACGATAGGGATGTTTATGCAGGTTTGTGGACCTGGTCAAAGCGCGCTGCCGGGTCTATTTTCCCAGTGTATACGGTATATGTAGGTAGTCCTTACGTATCGTAGGCTCGCAGCTCGTATTGCTCAAGAGTCAAGACCGATTATGGACAGTAACGGAGCATGTATTCACGCAGTGGGTGATGTAACATGTTGCATATGCTCTGTGCAACAAACATAATCGAATGACTATTTGAAGAAGTTGATTGCACGGGAATCAACGAATGTGCCAAGTTAGAGTGAGTCTCGAGATCAAGTCATCGCCCCGGCCCGCGAATTCCCTAGGCATCCCCGTCACAAAGAAATCCATGTATATATACGGTGTATAATAGCGTAGCTATTTGCGTATCACCAGGGGCTCTGTAGACAATTGCCGGGGTCCTTGAGCCTGCAAGCTGCGCTCTTCGAAGCCCAAAAATATCGTGAGTCCGATCTCTTGACCCCTTCTCCGAAGATGAGAAAAAAGCCAAGACTCTCGGGACTTGGGTTCGTCCTTCTCCGGTTGACTTCAACATTGATAAGCGTCGTACCTGCGCGTCGCCCACCCAAAGCACTCTGCCAAGTAATCGGTATCCTCTCACATGGACAGGACAAGGAACCTATCACAAGAGACGAACTTCTCACTATGACAGGGGGTTTTCTATAATCACCAGCAACTTTTAGATGCCTGGTCGTTGTCCTGTCCAGGACTACGCAAATACATACCATGTGAAGCTGGCCCTTGAATTTCAAGACTCAAATCGAAAAAAAATCCATTTCAGTCAAACTCCGTACCGAGTATACCCACGGGCCACCAGCCACGCGTGACTCCTGAAGGCTGACCAAAAGTGATACAATCGCCGGAATCGGCGCATCAGTCATCAAGACGTGAAAGTATTTCGCATCCGCGAGAGCACTGTGAAAGCTCTGTTCGATAATCGATGTACGCTGCGTAAAGGGACGCAGCTATATGTAGATACTCTGTATGCACAATGACACATACAGATACTCCCACGAGTAAAGTATCATGTTCTTTTCGGCTCCTAATCCTCCCGCAATGAGGAGCCTGCTTGACAATGTAGATAGCCCTCATCAAGTGAGGCCACGTCGCACGAGGGGGCGTAGGGGCGTTCCCACAAACCAGACAGCTTCGAAACGTTTGCCAGCCGACCGAGGAGATATCGTGAGAAAAGAGTCGGTCAGATTTTCATGAAGGCTTGGCCTGGCACAATCGCATCGCCCAGACACCAAACACCGATGTTGAACGTCCAGTGCTGTCCATCCAGTGGCATCGCAAGATGATCAATGTGGTCAAAGCTGTAAAACTTCCATTTCGCCAAGCAGCGCGTAGATGCGACTGATATGATGATAATCGCAGCTCCATCAGTCGATCTCCATACGCCATGCATGACCCAGCCATATCTTGTTGCGAATTATTTAATATTCCCTGGTCCCACAGTCTCATGTCTACAGACTGTCTGGCCTTGTCACTTGTGGCTCATTTCAAGGTACATACGTATTCTCGCTTTTGTCCGCTAGGAGGTTCCCAATTGCAGCTGCCATTGCTTTATGCCCGACGGTGCCGGGTAATCTCCTCACAATGCGCCTCATGCCCGCAGCCCCCCCAGAACTTAGAAGACGAAGTCCGATCACGATGTAAGCCCGGAGCGGCGGAGTAGGTATTGGAGAAGAGATCGAGGAGAGAGAGGAGCGCAGGAGGAGTTTGATGTTTTTGCGTAAGTATAGGTAGGTAGCTGGGTTGGAGACTGAGTATTGGTGGTAAAAAGAAGCTGTACTTGGACTCCACGATGAGGCTGCTTGGAATTTGAGAGACAGACTGATTGATATGCAGTACGTGGCGGGTGGCTGACGCTTTGTGGCGATGTGGCTTTCCGCATTATTACCCGCATCTGGCCAGCTTGTCGCGTGCCGCCCGAGGCAATGCCGACCATGTACAATAGGTATGTATTGCCTAGGTATGTACCTATGTATGTGCCTATGATGTCGCACACAGGCTTGTCTCGGACATTTGCTGCATAGTCTTCATCCAGCATTGTCCAGCTGCTCCATCCGCTGCCGGCCGTCTTGGCTGGATAGGGAAGACGCCGCACAAGCACTAGAAACACGCCCCCAGCCTTGGCAGCACACAAAAAGTCCGCCAACAACCGTTGGAAGACGATTTCATATCTGTAAACAATGCCATCGAAATATATGATGGACAGCTTATTAGCTAGTGATCAGCGTGATGCAGCATCTGCACCAGATGCTGCTTCTCTTCGACGTCGTCGCTTCCAACGGCATACATAGGTATGATACATCCATTGGCGCGTGGGGGCCGAACCCGACGATCTGGCTGAGATCACAGCGGATAATGCGAATGCAACATATGTACGGAGTACGGAGTATGTACGTACCTACCTACCTAGGCATGCAGTGCCTATTGCACTTCGGCGACCGATATCGGGTGATGGCCATGGCCGGTCGCGGCGTGGGATGGTCATGAAAGACTCAGAGCGCAAACGTGAGGCGTCCCAGATCGAAATTAGCACTCATCACGTCATCGGAGACCAACGGATTAGGAGTCGGTCTAGCGAGGGGAAATAAAGAAAAAAAAGCAGACCACTTCCGTCGTCCCTTGCTTGGGGGATGATGGATCCAAGGGGTGCTCGGATTACGCCGAGTGCTCGACAGCAAGAAACATGCGCAAAGAGTACCTACTCCGTACAGGCTACAGCGGTCTCCCAACCTCCTTTGCCGCGACTGTGGATGCGGTGACGAGTTTGGACCCCTCGGAGGGCACGTAGCATTCGGGTGCCAAGCAGTCTATCCGCCGTATCACCAGCATCGGCACCAAGCATGGCCAGTGCGGTACACGTTGATATGTACATTGCATTCGTGATTGATCACGTTACGCTAGCTGGCCTGCCGCAGAAGAAGTTGATCTTAAGCCTGGGGCATAGCTTGATATGAGGCCCTGAGCCCTCGGCGGATTATGACGGTACATATGTACATAGCGGACGAGTCGGGGCAAAGGCGCCTTGATGAAAGCAGGCAACTGGGGATGGGAAGATGAAGTCCTTCGTGGGGCTCTAGGTACTCCGTAAGCGCCTTGAGCCTGCTTAGCGCGCACAAGCGCCGGTGCGGATTGCTGCATATTGGCGCGGAATGGTGCGGGAGGGTTATTTGAGTACAGACCCTAACTGGCAAAAGTTCGCCCCTGTCAGTCCGGTGTTTGGCCTTCCCCGCGCGTGTCATGGCCGATTGCACTCTGCATTCTTGAACCAGACGGAGATTCCATTCCAGCGTCGCGGCGGGAAGGCCAATTCGCGGGTGTCGCCTGTTGATAATCGATATCAGGAACTTGCAAGTTGCAACCTTGAACGGGAACCCGGCAGAGGGAGTGGCGGTCGGGCCTCTACGGGAGTGGCGCTTACCCGAGTGGCGTAGGGAGCCGTACCAATGGGAAGCATCTGCTTTCTCATCTTGAGAGTTCGCTCCAAGATCGTTGTCGTTGCTCGGAACGTCGGAGGCGAACTTGGTTGAGCCAGGCAGAGGCAGAGTTGCTCATACCGGTCCATGATGGCGCTGACGTTGACATTTCAAATTCATACCTACCTATACATACACAGCTGCTTCCATCAACGTTCAAGCCGGGACAAGTGGCAGAGAGATATGTACTGTTCTGGAACATGGCGTGTGGACCTCTGATAGGTACGACACGACGCGAGATGTCCACATTGATCGACTAGGATCCCTCGTCCATCTAGTTGCACAGATTATCGCCAATGCGGAATAGCAGTGCTTCCTTCCAGTCTGGATTGCAAAAGATCCTCGACTTCCCGAGCAACCCCGGCCTCGCCCAGATAAGGACACCACTAGCGACGCTCCCCGGCTCGTCTCTCAATCAAACGATGCAGCGTTCCATGGTGGTGTTGTCTGGCTAGGAATCGGCTTCACAGGGCAATATTGTTTTATATATACAAATTTACATAGTATGTACATGTAGGTAGGTACCTATGCTGATCCAAGAAGTGCTTGCTGGAGCGTCGGCGGTCGCTGAGTGCTATATCTACTCCGTAATAAGTGATGCGGTGTTCGAGAAACACAGGCACGTGCGTACAATGCTTCTGGTGCGTTAGTGGCGACGCGAAGGAGTCCTGTCTGTGAGCCCTTGTAGAGGCTCCTGGCTCATGGCTCACTGCGGGTTGAGCGCGTTCGCCGTTGCTCGTAGATGAGGATTCAGGACTTACCGACCCCCAGCCGTTGATGATGAAGGTTCCAATGGGAAGTGTCTAATCCCAATATCGCACCTCCACTGACCCCACCGCGTCCGATTCGTTATCTGCGCTGAGTCCCTGACTCTCTCAGGCCGTTGGCGGAGACCACCCGACTTTCCGTTACCGGCTGCCCTCAGCGGACGCAACGCTCATGTGGCATCGTGGGCCATTCGTGGCTAGAACCACGGCTGCTAGGTACGGCTGCCAAACCCATGAATCAAGATGCAGTCCAACCATGCAGGATTCCTGGAGAAGGGGAGAATGCGTCCGGAGAAGGGGTCTCTCGCCGCCGGCGCGTGCTCACTGCTTGGATACAATTATAAACTCGTCCCCCCGCCCATCCATCTCTCTTTCCCTGTCCCTTGTACGATTCACTCCTGTTGTAACGCTGCCGGCTTGACCTCACTCTAAAGTCCTCGCAAGTAACCACATCTCCCTTGTTGGTGCGAGCACAAGTCGGCTGCCATGGGTATCAAGGAGCGCTTCGGATTCAAGTCCACCGAGACTACGGCCGAGACCAGCAGCGCCGAAGTCCTGCCCAATGCTGAGGGCGCTGAGCGCGAGTTGCGTCGCTTCAGGCGCCAGCATCAGTGGGATCCTTTTCTGGACGTCGATAAGCTTGACAACATTGACGATGCCCTCGCGTCCGGCGACGCGGAGAAGGAGATCGCCATCGACGAGTCGCTGATTCAGGAAGATTCCCCCTACCCCGAAGTCCGAAGCTCGGTAAGTAGTCATAGACAGCTCTGAGAGGAGAAGACGCGCGCCGCACCGTGTATCTGCTATCGTATGCTGACGGAATCCAATTGCAGGTGCCTCCTACCGACTCCGATGTTCCGGTCAATACCATTCGAGCTTGGACAATTGGAATGCTTCTGTGCACCATTGTTGCTGCCTGCAATGTCTTGCTCAGCTTGAGACGAACTCCCATTTCCATTTCCTCCACCGTCGTTCAGTTGATAGCATACCCGTGAGTATTCACTTGGAAAAGTAGCCGCCATGGTAAAGTCTGTCCCTCTAACGTCAAGCCTCGCAGAATTGGTTGCTCCTGGGCAAAATTGATGCCTCACCACACATTTCATGTCTTCGGCCACGCTATCGAGCTCAATCCTGGGCCCTTCAACACCAAGGAGCACACCATGATCACCATGATGACTGCTGCTGGCAGTGCTCTAAGTTACGCCATTGACATTCTCCTTGCTCAGGAGATCTTTTATAAGCAACAATTCAAGTAATCACAGCCTCGACATCTCCGCCCCGCCAACGTAAAACGTGCTAACCAGTTTCTCGCACAGATGGGGTTTCCAGATTCTTCTCATGGTCTCTACCCAAGCCATGGGTTTTGGTGTTGCTGGTATCTCCCGACGATTCCTCGTCTGGCCCTCTGCCATGGTGTGGCCTGCGACTCTTATCACCTGCGTAGTCATGCACTCGCTTCACGACCACCGACCATCAGATCCCTCCGCCACCAATGGATGGAAGATTGGCCGTTACAGCTTCTTCCTCATCGTCGCCCTCATAACCTTTATGTGGGAGTGGTTCCCCCTCGTTATCGCTCCTTTCCTGAGTTACTTCATGTGGCCAACGTGGATTGCTCCCTCCAACGTTGTTGTTAACCAGATCTTTGGTGGAAACACTGGCTTCGGTCTCATGCCCATGTCGTTTGACTGGGCCACTGTCACTTCCTTCTTGAGCTCGCCCTTGCAGACCCCTGCTTTCGCCATTGTTAACGTCCTCATCGGTGTCTGCTTCATGGCCATCGGCAGCGCTGGTCTCGCATTTGCTGGTCCCGACTACTACCGATACCTTCCCATCAGTGCCAATCAGAACTTCGATCGATTTGCGCAGCCTTACAACACTTCTGTTAGTCCCCCTTTCTTCCGAGTTCCCACTTCCCTCCATGCGCGCGACTGTTGAACTGACTGATTTCAATTACAGCGTATCTTGTTACCGGATTTTACCATCAACGAGACGGCCTACAAAGAATACTCGCCTATCATTCTGGGACCAACATTCTCTCTTTCTTACGGTATGGGCTTTGCCGGTCTCATGTCTACCGTGATGCACATTGCGCTCTTCTACGGACGCGATGTCTGGAACCGTGCCAAAAACTCCAAGTACGACGAGGACGATGTCCACATGAAGCTCATGCGCAAGTACAAGGAAGCTCCTGAGTGGTGGTTTATGGTCATCTTCGCCGTCAGCTTTGCTTTCGGTATGATTGCTTGCGTAGCCTGGGATACACATCTGCCTTGGTGGGCCTACATCGTCTGCATCCTCATCGGCGTCATTCTGTTCATCCCCATCGGCATGATCCAGGCCATTACCAACCAGCAAACGGGCTTGAACATCATCACCGAAATGATTGTTGGTTATATGTTGCCTGGTCGTCCCGTTGCCATGATGCTGTTCAAGAGTTACGGATACATGCTGTCGTTCAACGGCCTCAACTACATCTCCGACATGAAGGTTGGACACTACATGAAGGTTCCTCCCCGCAGCATGTTCGCCGCGCAGGCGTTTGCCGTGATTTGGCTCTCTTTCGTCCAGATCGCGACCTACAACTTCCTCATTGGCAACATCAAGGAGATTTGCACGCCTCACCAATCGCAGGGTTTGACCTGCCCCAGCGCCCGAACTTTCTACAACGCCAGTGTCATTTGGGGTGTCGTTGGCCCCAAGAGGGTGTTTGGTGTCGGAGGCTTGTACTCCTGGACGAACTGGTTCTGGCTCATCGGCTTCATCCTCCCCGTGATGCAGTACTTCATTGCGCGGAGATACCCCAAGACCATTCTCCGCTACCTCATCACGCCTGCCTTGTTCGGCGCCGCTGGCATGATTCCTCCCGCTACGCTCTACTTCCTGTTCCAGTGGGTCATTGTCGGCCTGGTTTTCAACCTCGTCATCCGCAGAATGTTCTTTGGTTGGTGGAGTCGCTACACGTATGCCTTGTCGGGAGCTCTCGACATTGGAACTGCCTTCTGCACTGTTCTCATCGGTCTGGGTCTTGGTCTTAGCGAGACGAACATGCCAGATTGGTGGGGGACTTTGGTGTGGCAGAACACACTGGACTACAACAGTTCGGCTGTGACGAAGGAGTTTGTTGATGGGGTGACGCCGCCACTTGGGCCGGCTTCGTGGTAATGATCTGACGGGAGGGCCTGACGATCTTTTCCCTTGGCTTTTCGTTTTTTTCCTTATTCGGGTCTCTTTTTTCATCGGGGGTTTTCTCTTATTTCGGGGTTTTCATGAAACGTGGTGTAATCATCTTTGCGTTATACCTATTTGGAACTTTGTTTTTTAGTTTGGCGCGGCGGGTCAGTCATGTATAGTAATGAATGAAATAGAATAGATCAATGTGTCCACTGTCGGACCGTATGCCCACACAAAGCCAATGCATACATAACAAATCTGGTGCGTGACACACACAAACCCGAAACGGATCGTCTCTTGTCTTGGGTCAATTGTTGTTCTTATCATGTACTATGCACGCCGTAATCCTTGAGCTATAACTTACTAATTAGCGTGGCATGGAGGCAAGTTTTACGGTACCTGTTGTGTGCTCGCTGTGCTGTCACTGGTGCATAACTTCTGTCCTGCGGCTTCAACACTCGCACGCAGTCTTTCTCTTTTATGGAAGAAGAGAGGAACTGCAGACTGCAGTGGTGACCAAAAACCACTACAATCGAAGTGAATAGAAGTAGCTCCCCAAATCCCAAACAATGAGCGTGATGATCCAAGTTGTGCAAAGTATATCAAGAAGGTAAAATCAAACCAAAACGAGTCCATGCCAACTACATATCGCGATCATTCTCGCGAGTCGCGATCACCCAATCGATCGCCTGTAAGGAGTCTTCTCATGGTATCAATCTTTGCACAAGTAGGAAAACTTCTCATTCTCAAAGTCCGCCAAGAAGTGCTTCACCAGGGTCATGGGTGGGCATCAGAAGCTCCGGAGCAGGCGACAAAGCAAGTGAGCAAGGGCTTTCGGAATCTTGGAAGGGACCAGCGCCTTGTCCTCTTCATCTTCTCCTTCGGTGATTGGAATAGTCATCCCGTCAGAAGTTTTCCAAGATTCCAATGCAGCGATCTCCGAAGTCTCAATTGACATGATGGGAATCGGTTCAGTGGGAGTAAGGTGGGCTAACTTCTTCCATCTCTTTTGACGCGGAGCGGAATACTGGCTTTCTGACACATGGAGTAAAACACTGTGCCGGGAAACGCGGTGCGGTCACCGTCGGTGGACGGCGTCCCCGGCTGGAACGTCTCAGGTGAGGACCGGTGCGCGGTGTGCCTACACGTGTGAAACCCGGATCCATCAGGTTATCAGTACCGGTAGGTATCAGAGACTCGGTATTTTCTGTAACAGCTGATTCCATTTACCAAGTGGCAAGGACTTGTCACTTGCCTCTTTGAGTTTGTCCCTTCAACCAAAGAACGTCGCAGTCGCCTTTTCGGCCAGAGGACTTGGTGGTTATTCCGTCAGGATATTCTTTGAAATATTTCCTCATCCCACGGGTAAAAAAGAACAAATTGCGCCGCGGAGGCTGGTGTAATGCAGTCTGACGCGAAATCGGACTTACTCCTGAGTGCACCGTGATCAAGTGACGAACTGGTCCGTAAAAGGCTTTTGGGGAAGAAGGTACGAGCCTCTTAAAGGTCTTTTGATTATGTTACTGTAAGTCACCCCTTCCCGGCTCACTTACAAGAGCCGAGAAAGGGGAAGTGAATGACTTGACATGCGCAGTTGCCTTACCTCCCAGCTGTAACGAGCGAACCTTCCCGCCGAATACTCGGAAGGGTCGTCTATGTCACTCTCCTATGGCGTGATCAATGTTTATGTTATTGGGGGCGGAGGAGAAATGATAGTGACGCTCGAGGTTGAGGGTTATGACGCGCACGTCTGCCGCCAATGTTTTAGAAACGACCGAAAGTGCTTGTCAGCTCGAAGTCATTCCGCATAGAAAATGTATCGTCGTACAACGTAGATTGTATAATTGCTCGCTCGTCTGGCGGAACAATGTCACTTGTTGGTCGCCGTTTTCAAGATACGATACCTATAGTTGCTCCAAAGTGTGATTTTCTCCACAACAAAAGGGAACATGATGGGGAATAGATAGCGAGTCTAGTATGATCATTGATGGGTAATCAATAACGAATCTGGTTTGGTTTGGGTTGGTTGGTGCAATTGATAGCCAATTGTCAGGGTTTGCAGGGGTGAGAGAGATGCGTAGATTTGTCTATCTTAGATCTGCACTGTGGGCTTTGATCTACATATCTATATATCACGTGACCCATGTCACCTCGACTTCCCCACTCTGGCGGCTCTTCAACGGTCCTCATCTCTCCTTATCTCTGTCATCCGCACTGAGGCTTAGATTGTGCTAGACATTAGGCAGCCTATCTACGGAGTAAAGCAGTCATAATATGCAATCATACCTATCATCAAGCTCTGAATTGCCCGATCATAGTCTTAAGTCAGCGCCTAGAGCTTCCGGAAACCCGGAAAACTCGGATATGTAGCTGATTAAGGACAACGCTTAGACCAATTCTGTAAGCCATGATTCCAGCGAAGGGGAGAACGTTAGCGTAGGCAAGGGATGGCTGAACCAACGGACCGAGGTTGGGAACAGGATCAGGCACCGAGCCAAATCTTCCATCCAGTCACTTTCGATCTCCAGCCAGTCCACATTCTAATACATACCTATGTATTACATATAGGGAGTCGGTGACCCTGTTGACCGGATGTGATGATCACGTGACACAGCCACTCTTTCGCCAGGTCTGAAACAAACTGCGCTCTTCGCCTCTTCGAGCCAAGAATATCGTGAGCCCAGATTCTCGGAAAATGCCAAGACTTTACTGTTGTGAATTGTGTTCGTTTTTTCTTCGTTCGGCATCAACATTGACCAACGTTGCGTGGGTGCCACCCACCAAAAGCACTCTGCCTGCATGGACAAGGGAACTTTTACAAGAGACGGACTTCTCACAATGACTGGGGTTCCTCTACACTTCATCTCGAATACTATACAATCACCATGTCACGCGAATCTCTTGACAATCGAGACTCAAAAAGATGCCAAAACCATTCCAGTGAAGGTGTCTTGAAGATCCCACCTCGAAGGGCGCTTGTTGCCACTAGGTACCCCTCCAGCCACACCCGCACCGCCACGCATGACCCCCGGTCCACGAGTTGCCCAAAAATCCGATGATGATGTCCTCCATCCTTTTCGCGGCGACTCCCGATTCCCATCCCACGGCCAAAGCCACATCACGAGAAAACCGCCCGTCTTCTCCCCGTCGCCACTGACTCTTCATTCGACCCCCCCTGTTATACCTGAAAAGAAAAAGAAGAAATCAGAAAAGGAAAAAGGAAGTCGCGGACGAAGGCAAGACCACCGGGAGCATCGCCACCAGGGAAGAGCCCTTCCTGGCGCACGAACCAATACACGCACGACATCGCTTCGACGAACCGCGAAACGATCCGATCTCCCTACCAGCCCAAGAGAGAGCTGAAGAAGTAGCGCATCACTCTGCGACGTAAACTTCTCACCCAAAATGGCCGCCAAAAAACCTACAAATTGGGGGCTCTGGACAAAAATGATATTAGCGTACGCGCCGCGCCCATCCACCCCCCCTTCCCTCCGATCGCACATCACACATGGCACACCGCGCGCCAGACCCTTCTTTTCTAATTAAAAATGAGAACAGCGGCGTAGGAATCAGCGTCGGAGGCCCCATCCTCACAATGCGCCTTATGCCCACGGAAGACGAGCTCCGATCCCGATATAACCCCGAACTATTGAAGAAGAGTACCGAAGAGAGAGACGAGCGGCAAGAGGAGTTTGATGTCTTTGTGAATCGGTTGAAGGAGTATTCGAGATCGGATAAACCTAGTACGCAAACCCTGTCTCCCCCTATTCCTCCCCCTTTTTTTTTAAATTTAAGAAGACGCAACGTGCCCATGTCCCCGGGGATGGTGTAGTTTGCAAGACGTGATGGCAGAATTTTTACTAAAAATTGATTTTTCTCTTCCTTATCAGTTTGGACGGTGATGATGGAAGAGGACGAGAGACAGAAGAAGGCCGCATTGAGTGCGGCGAGGGCACAGCGGAAGGAGGCGGATTCGCAGAGGGAGCAGATGAGGAGGGAGGCGGGGTTGGAGTCTAAGTAGGTAGGCTGGGTTGGAGTATCGGTGGTGAGCGGCTGTACTTGGAATCTAAGATGAGACTGCTCGAAATTCGAGACGCAGGCAGAAGATTGATTGAGAGTTTCCGAAGTAGGCCGACTTCGAATCTAGGAGATACATATGCGGGTTGGATCTCCTAAAGATAGGTTACAGGTAGCTGGCTGCCTGGTGCTTCGAGTCTGAGTTGGTAAACTGGACGTCATGTAGACGGATGCGAGGCCATATTCCAGCAGCAATGCTCTCCTTCTCACGACAAGTTCATGAGATGGGAGGTGTTGTGTTCCCATCGTTGGTTCAGTGGAACGACTCGAACGACTCAACGAGCGGTGTCTCGTCGGGTGTGACGAAGTCTTGTGTACGATCAATTTTATACATACGAAAAAAAAGACTAAAAGACAACACGTGGTACAATGCATTGTCCAGCGGAAAACAAAATGGCACATGGCTAACTCAAGATCAAAGGACGAAGAATCTTGATCACTTTGAGGTGGTCTCGAAGAAGAGGGTGTGAACCACCTGTCTCGACCAATGGGGTGTCTCGCATTTGATCTTAGTTTTGTTGCTGGGTTTCTTTGATACGGATCCTTTGTCAAGTCGTCTTCTTCTTCTTGTTGTTGTTGGTCCAGTAGCTTCCCAAGGGTTATGTAACCGGCTAACGGCACCCAATAACACGCCGTCTAAAATGGACAGGGTGTAGAAAGGTTCGCGAATCGCCACGACCATCGTCGAACCAATAACTGCTCTACATAATAAGAACGGAATGGAACAAGGGAAGCTTGTTCCAGGGATAACGGTCCAATGAGAACAGTCTTGAATGAGGAGTGGCAAAGTCAACAATGATGATCGTCGAACCAACCTGGTGTGGGACGGGAATGCGGCATGGAAACCTTGTTCCGGGAGTGGAAAAACCTGGGGTAAAATGCGGAGGCGGGTTACGGGTATGTCACCAGGCACTGATCAGCCGGATACACAGAGCCTAGAGGTACCTAATGTAGATAAGGACGCCGTCAGTGGCCACAGCACGTGCTTGGAGATTAGGGGTCGGTAACGTAACAGACGGGCCGACAACTTGCAAGGCTGATTGTACCTGCTGTCGGACAGACGGAGGAACCCTGGCCAGCCACCAAGGCATGGGTGGCGTTGAGCCGGACCGCGTGAGGGTGTGATCACTGTGATGGATGGCGCTGATGGTGATAGAGTCAGATAGACAGAAGGTGTTTGTTGGTGGGAAGAACCAACAGAGCGCCGAATGGAGATAAGGACATAAGGTGCAGCTGCAGCAACAAGAGCTGAAGCCTGAGAGAAAGGAGAGAAAGTGGCAAATAGCAATGCTTCTTGGCGGGTGGCTGACCTTTTGTCGCGGTGTGGCTTCCCGGACTGTTAACCGCATCTGGCAGCCCCCGTCTGATTCGTTATCTGCGCTGACGCTGTTGGAACCGACTTCACCACGCCATCTCCATGTATCGTTGCGAGCATCTCGCCTGTCACAAACTGCCACAACCGCCACAACGGTCCATTGGCGCATCCACGAATCAAGATGCAGTCCAACCGTGTAAGATGTCTGGATAAGGGTCTCTCGCCGCCGGCCGCGTGCTTGGATATAAACTCGTCCCCCCGCCCATCACTCCTGCCTCATTGCTTGTACGACTTATTCCTGTTGTAACGCTGCCGGCTTGACCTCACTCTACCCTTCTCGCAAGAAACCACATCTCCCTTGCTGCTGCGAGCACAAGTCGGTCGCCATGGGTATCAAGGAGCGCTTCGGATTCAAGTCAACCGAGACTACGGCCGAGACGACGGCCGAGACCACCGGCGCCGATGTCCTGCCCAATGCTGACGGCGCTGAGCGCGAGTTGCGTCGCTTCAGGCGCCAGCATCAGTGGGACCCTTTTCTGGACATCGACAAGCTTGAAAATATTGACGATGCCCTCGCATCTGGCAACACAGAGAAGGAGATCGCCATCGACGAGTCGCTGATTCATGAAGACTCTCCCTACCCCGAAGTCCGCAGCTCGGTAAGTAGTCATAGGAAGCTCTGAGAGGAGAAGACGAGCATCAACTCAGAATGGGGGCCGGTCGCATCGTGTATCGCGTGCTGACGGAATCCAATGACAGGTGCCCCCTACCGACTTCGATGTTCCGGTTAATACCATTCGAGCTTGGACAATTGGACCGCTTCTGTGCACCATTGTCGCTGCCTGTAATGTCTTGCTCAACTTGCGGCGAACTCCCATCAGCATTGGTTCCACAGTCGTTCAGTTGATCGCATACCCGTGAGTGTTTTTTACTTGGAAAGCGGCCGCTATGGCAAAGCCTGTCCTGTCCCTCTGACATCCAAGTCTGGCAGAATTGGTTGCGGCTGGGCAAAATACATGCCTCATCACACATTCCATGTCTTCGGCCACGCTCTCGAGCTCAACCCCGGGCCCTTTAACACCAAGGAGCACACCATGATCACCATGATGACTGCTGCTGGCACTTCTATAAGCTATGCTATTGATATTTTGCTTGCTCAGGAGATCTTCTATAAGCAGCACTTCAGGTAAGCACAGCCCCGACATCCCGCCTCGCCAACGCTGTATGTATTAATCAGATCGTGCACAGATGGGGTTTCCAGATTCTTCTCATGGTATCTACTCAGGCCATGGGTTTTGGTGTCGCTGGTATATCCCGACGATTCCTCATCTGGCCCTCTTCCATGGTGTGGCCTGCGACTCTCATCACCTGCGTGGTTATGTACTCGCTTCACGACCACCGACCATCAGATCCCTCCGCCACCAATGGATGGAAGATTGGCCGTTACAGCTTCTTCCTCGCCGTCGCTCTCCTTACCTTCATGTGGGAGTGGTTTCCCCTTCTTATTGCTCCCTTCCTGAGTTACTTCATGTGGCCAACATGGATTGCTCCCTCCAACGTTGTTGTCAACCAGATTTTTGGTGGAAATACTGGCTTCGGTCTCTTGCCCATGTCGTTTGATTGGGCCACTGTCACTGCCTTCCTGACCTCGCCCTTGCAGACCCCTGCTTTCGCCATTGTGAACGTTTTCATCGGTGTCTGCATCATGGCCATTGGCAGCGCTGGTCTCGCATTTGCTGGTCCCGAATACTACCGATACCTTCCCATCAGTGCCAATCAGAACTTCGATCGATTTGCACAGCCTTACAACACTTCTGTTAGTCCCATTTTCTTCTGACTTCCGACTTCCCTCTGTGCGCGCAACTGTTCAACTGACTGATCTTCATCACAGCGCATCTTGACAAAAGATTTCACCATCAACGAGACGGCTTACGAAGAATACTCGCCTATCATTCTGGGGCCAACATTCTCTCTTTCTTACGGTATGGGGTTTGCCGGTCTCATGTCTACTGTGACGCACATTGCGCTCTTCTACGGACACGATGTCTGGAACCGTGCCAGAAACTCCAAGTACGACGAGGACGATGTCCACATGAAGCTCATGCGCAAGTACAAGGAAGCTCCTGAGTGGTGGTTTATGGTCATATTCGCCGTCAGCTTTGCTTTCGGTATGATTGCTTGCCAGGTTTGGGACACGCATCTGCCTTGGTGGGCCTACATCATCTGCATCCTCATCGGCGCCATTCTGTTCGTCCCCATCGGCATGATCCAGGCCATCACCAACCAGCAAACGGGCTTGAACATCATCACCGAAATGATTGTTGGTTATATGATTCCTGGCCGTCCCGTTGCCATGATGCTGTTCAAGAGTTACGGATACATGCTGTCGTACAACGGCCTCAATTACATCTCTGACATGAAGGTTGGACACTACATGAAGGTTCCTCCCCGCAGCATGTTCGCCGCGCAGGCGTTTGCCGTGATTTGGCTCTCTTTCGTCCAGATCGCGACCTACAACTTCCTCATTGGCAACATCAAGGACATTTGCACGCCTCACCAATTGCAGGGCTTGACCTGCCCCAACGCCCGAACTTTCTTCAATGCCAGTGTCATTTGGGGCGTCATTGGCCCCAAGAGGGTATTTGGTGCCGGAGCCTTATACTCCTGGACGAACTGGTTCTGGTTCATCGGCTTCATCCTTCCCGCGATACAGTACCTGGTAGCGCGGAGATACCCCAAGAGCATTCTCCGCTACCTCATCACGCCTGCCTTGTTCGGCGCTGCTGGCCAGATTCCTCCCGCTACGATTTACTTCATCTTCCAGTGGGTCATTGTCGGTTTGATCTTCAATCTTGTTATCCGCAGAATGTTCTTTGGTTGGTGGAGTCAGTACACGTATGCCTTGTCGGGAGCTCTCGATATTGGCACTGCCCTCTGCACTGTTCTTATTGGCTTGGGTCTTGGTCTTAGCGAGACGAACATGCCAGATTGGTGGGGGACTTTGGTGTGGCAGAACACACTGGACTATAATAGCACGGCTGTGACGAAGGAGTTTGTTGAGGGGGTGACGTCGCCACTTGGGCCGGATTCGTGGTAATGATTTCCTGGCTTTTTGGCTTTCCTTGCTCGGGGTTCTCTTTTCTTCTTCGATTCTTTTCTTTTTTTTCTTTCGGGGTTTTTATGAAATTTGGTATGTTCTGGACTTTGTAAATATGTAGATGGGAAGTTTACGAGCGTGATGAATGATGAGGGGGTTCTTTCGGGGTTTCGTTCAAATATCATCGATCGGTTTTCGTACCAACCCTCTCAAGTTTTGGTCTACATGTCAGAGACCTTCGTGGTGTATGTAGGGTCTTTCAATCTGGTGTGCAAAATATCATGTAAATCGTATGTTTGATCTACAACAGGGAGAAACTGGAAAGGACTGTCACATCGACTGATGGAGCTGGTTTTGTTTACATAGCACATAATCTTTTCAAATTTTGCCAGCTATCTATATGATCATATAACAGACTACTGCTCCTTTCTCGTCATCTGAATAGAATCCGCACCAGTCTCCACTACACGATACTTGTCCGCATCTCCAAGACCACTCGCCGCCCTAACATACGCCTCGTCAGACCGATCACAAAGCACATCCAGGTCCGCATCGCTAAGGATATCATTCTCGTCGCCACTTGTCTGATAGACCAATCCATCCCTAAGAAGCAACGCGCGCAGCATCTCCGCATCCAACCGCTCCTTACTATTATCCAGCTTCTGGCCCATGGACTTAAATCCACCCTTCTTGATAACCAGTTTCTCAAGCCGCCGCTTAGCGTCCGCCGACATGAGAAGAGTTTCCTCCACAGTACCCCTAGTGGCGAGGCGGTACACAATGACAGGTCTAGTCTGCCCGATACGATGGCACCGGTCTTGAGCTTGGAGATCCTGCTGGGGATTGAAGTCCGAGTCAAACAAAATGACTGTATCTGCCGAAGCGAGGTTGATACCCTGCCCGCCGGCGCGGGTGGACAGCAAGAAGAGGTTGTAGTTGGGGTCGGTGTTGAAGTCGTGGATCTGCTGCCGCCGATCGTCTTGTGCAACGGAGCCATCGATACGGCAAACGGGCCAGCCGCGGAGTTCGCGGGCGTAGTCTTCCAGGATATCGAGCTGGGTTTTGAATTGGGAGAAGAGGAGTACTTTGTGGCCGTTTTGGAAGAGTTTCGTGAGAAGGCGATCGAGGAGGAGCATTTTGCCGGAGGAAGTGACGATGGTTTCGTCGACGGGGACGTTGGTTGATGTGGCCCAGGGGTTGTAGAAGTTGTGGGGGCTGTTGCAGACGAGACGGAGCTGGGCGAGCGGGTTGCCGAGTTTCTTTTGGGCGAGTTGTTTTCCTGTGAGGGACGAGCGAGAGAGAGTCAGAAAGATTGTTTGGGGGTACGTACTCGTGGTATTCGCTGCACGGTGCGATGGAAGATAATCACGAGTCGATAAACAAGGCGAAGATGAAGGAGCGGAGGGAGAAAGGATGAAGAAGAGGGAAAAGGGAAAAGGGAAAAGGGGAAGATATAGGGACAGGAGGATGAAAATACATACTGGCTAGCTCGAGTGTCTCTGCCCGTTCAATCTCCTCGGGGGATCGCAGCTCGTCTGCTTCATCTTGCTCGTCTTCACTGGCAAGCTCATCCGCCAACTTGGCCTCGAAAGCATCATCTGATAGCGCCTCTTCGTCTGAATCCGCCTCTGCGTAGGTCGTTTTGGCGTTGCGCGTTCTGCTTCGTGTGCTTGCCGGGGTCGACGTACGACTAGATCGCGCGCTCTTGCTCTCGGTTTGTACAGCCGGAGTGGGAGGGCTTTTCCGTTTGGATTTTGACTTGGAGGATGGGGTTGCCACAAGAAGAGCTTCGGCATCATCGTCTTGTCTTGATGTGCTGGCGCTGTGGCGAGTCGATCGTCTGCCCATCATCATGGCGAAGGCATTGGGGGCTGCAGCCGACTTACTCTTTTCTGTCCTAGGGCTTTGTCGCACGGGAAGCGAGACCGCTGGTTTGTCTGATTTTGCTTCTTTCTTGCTGGGTTTGGCTGCTGCACGGCTACTTGATCTTGAAGACTGGCGGGTCGATGAACCAGATGGCGCGGCGCTGTTGATCTGGTTGATGACCTTTTGTTCGAGATAGGCTCTCGTGTCAACCTCCTTGTCTGTAAAGACGTTGTACAAGTCGGTCTGCTCCTTGGTCATGGGCGCAAATAGCACATATTCGCGCTTTTTGGGCAAATACGCGGCTACGTCTTGTTTGATTCTCCGCAAGAGAAGGGGCTGCAATATGAGATGGATCTTCTTGACGAGATCCTGCTTCATCTGATCCGCAATGAACTCCTCGGTGCTCTTCTCATCCTGTAGATCGGAAAAATCGAACCAGGACTCGAACGCCTCCCAGTCGGTGAAGATGTTGGGCAAGAGAAAGTGCAGCAACGACCAAAGTTCCTTGAGATTGTTTTGCAGCGGGGTTCCGGTGATGAGCAACCTCGTGGCGGAGGAGAATTGCCGCAATTGTTGAAACAGCTTTGCGTCGGCATTCTTCATTCGGTGGCCTTCGTCCTATATACGTCCAAACAAGATTATATCAGCATCGGCGAAAAGAGGACCGGCATCCAGAAAGGCGGGATATGATGTATGTGGCAAAGAGGGTGGGAGAGTCGTACTATTATGATGAACTCCCACTGTATCCGGGAGAGGTTATGCTGGTCCCTTAAGACCATCTCGTACGACGTGCACACGACTGGAAACTTTGTACTAGGTCTCCCTCCTGTGAGATTACGCATCATTTTCGTCTGGAAGATCTCTTCTCTTTGCGCCTGATTGCCGTGGTACATGACTACGGGTATCGACGGCGTCCACTTGTGGAACTCATCCATCCAGTTGGACAAGGTGCTTAGAGGCGCGACAATCAGATGGGGCCCCAGGTAATTTTCCTGCTCTCGCAGAAGAGCAATAAGCGCAATAGTCTGTACAGTTTTTCCTGTGCTTTCGTTAACAATATTACTCACAAATGCAAGGACCACATCAAACTAAGAGAGGGAAAGCCAGGTAGTACAATTGGGTTTCGTTGAGTCGTACCTAATCCCATCTCGTCCGCCAAAATGCCACTCATACCCTGAGAGCAAATCTCAAACATCCAAGTCAAGCCCTCCAGCTGGTAGTCTCTCATGGTGCCATTGATCATACACTTGGGCTGTTTAGCCATTTCCAGACTATGTTCACCGAGCGTCTTGCCGTCTAGACTGCTTCCCACACGTCCGAGCACTTGCGTCTTTTTGGTGAGGATATCGCTGAAAGCAGCACTCTTCATAAGCAGCTCGTCTAGCTCCTTCGCCTTGACTTCGCGCTCAGCCTTCGTCTCCGCCTTTCTCTTCTTGATGCGCTTCTGTGTTGCTGAGAGCTTGTGGTCTTGATCAGCCCTCCTATTTTCTTCTCTAGCCTCCCGCTCCTCCTTTAGAAGGCTGTCCTCGGTGAATTGGCCGGTGGCCTTGGACTTTGGTGAGGCCATGGGTTTGTCAAGGCAGCTTGTTCGGAGAGGATGGATTCGGCGTCTGAGGAAGACGACAAGCCTTTAGCAAGTCGCTTCTGGAAATTCGATGCTTTGCCTGTAATAATAATATTCCTCTGAGCCTCAAGTTAAGCTTTTTGTCAGCAGTTGCGCATTGCTGTTTCCTTTTACTGGTAGTGCCAAAGAGTAGGGAGCGCGAGGGTGCAAACGGCGGCCTTCTGTATGACCAGTTCAAACGGCTAAGGAGATCGATTACAATTCACTGAATATTCGAAAACATGACTTATTGATCAAAGGAAAAGAAATCGGGTGCGCTCCGAATCATGCAAATATGTAGTAATGACGGCGACGAAGAAGGTGATAGGCGACGCGCCTTCAGTGAATCATGACGCCGAGAAAAGCAACGCGATACCCATGCGCGGTCACGGGACAAGCCGCTCGACGCGTAAAGTGGACGTTGATGCACCGTTTGCTGCATGACTAAGCACGCATTGCCGAGGAAACAACCCATCGAGTTCGGGAAAAAATCATTGCTTCAGATACGTAGAGCAAGTACATACTCCAGTCTCCAAGTATACATCACCGAAACGAAGGCGCCCACAAACCGGCGACTTCTTCTCCACGTTCCCAAGCTGTTTTCCGCTCGCATCTTGCGTCCCGTCGCCAGGGCTCTCCTCCCAGCTTCCCTCCGCCGCATCACCAAAATGGCCCTCGCCAACCAGACCTACACTCCCACCGAGGAGACGGAGATCAAGCAGTGGCTTACCACGTCAGAGCGTCTCAAGTCCAGCGATGACAAGACCTCCATCTTGGAGACCCTCAACAGCCATCTCGCCAGCCGCACCACCCTCCTCGGTAGCAAGCCATCCAAGGCCGATGTCGCCATTTACGAGACCCTCTCTCCCGTAGTTGCCAAATGGTCACCCGACGAACGAACCGGTGAAAAGGGTCACCCGCACATTGTCCGCCATCTCGACTTTATCCAGCAATCGGCCCTGTTCGGCCTCAACCTCAAGGACGAGCAGAAATTCGCCGTCGACCAGGACGATGTCCGCTATGTCAAGCCGCCTGTCGATGCCAAGGCCGAAAAGGAGCGCCTGAAGAAGGAAAAGGCCGCTGCCGCTGCCGCTTCTTCTGGTCCCACCGATGCAAGCAAGACTGCCACTCTTGTCGACCGCACAAAGGATAAGGCCAAGGACAAGGTCGACCAAGTCAAGGGTGCTGCTGCTGCTGCTGCTGTTGGAGGCGACAAGCCCAAGAAGGAAAAGAAGGAGAAGGCTCCCAAGCCGCAAAAAGCCCCTGCCCCCGCGGCCCCTCTCTCCCCTTGCCTGATCGACCTCCGCGTGGGCCACATTCTCAAGGCCATTCACCACCCCGACGCCGACTCGCTCTACGTCTCCACCATTGCCGTGGGTGACCCTGCTGGTAACGAGGACTACGTCGAATACGAAGGCCAAGTCTGCCGAACCGTCTGCTCCGGTCTGAACGGTCATATCCCCCTCGAGCAAATGCAAGGCCGCAAAGTCATCGTCGTTTGCAACCTCAAGCCCGTCAAGATGCGTGGCATTAAATCCTGCGCCATGGTTCTCGCTGCCTCGCCCAAGGTCAAGGCCGGTGAGGTCGATCACGACAAGGGCCCCGTGGAGCTGGTGTCTCCCCCCGAGGGCGCCAAGGCCGGTGACCGGGTCTTCTTTGAGGGATGGCAGGGTGAGCCTGAGGGTGTGCTCAACCCGAAGAAGAAGATCTGGGAGACCTTCCAGCCTGGATTTACCACTACGGATGGCTTGGAGGTTGTGTTTGATGCGTCTGTTGTGGAGCAATTGGGCAAGAAGGACGTTGGCAAGCTGGTTACCCAGAGTGGTGGTGTCTGTACCGTCCAGACCTTGAAGGATGCTGCTGTGCGGTAGATTGATGTATTTAGCTGGTGGTCTTTGAAATGATATAGCTAATCAAGGATAGCAAATCAAAAGACTGACAAGAGGATTCTCTGACGGCTCTGACGGAGCATTTTCTTCGTGCTGTGCAATTCTCTCCGAGAACTTTCAACTTGGCCTTATTTTCGTGTATAGTATATCTAGTTTACAGAGTGTATTTGCTCTTCTCTCTCGCCTTCTTGCCCTCTCCTCTCGAAAGTAGCGTCTCTAGTGTACATGCTTCCTCTATTCACATGCCTCTATACATCTCACATAGAACGTAATATCCCAGCACGCCTACCACCTACTTTTATACAGATAACGTCATACAAAACCCCCTCCCCCCTCCCCCCTCCAGAGTCCTTTTCATATAAGAAAAAGGCATGACCAGTGACGCCCGCCTTTAAAACGCTTGCCAATCCCGTCATCTATGAAAAACTTCAAAAAGTTGTCAAAATCGCTAAAGGCAACTCGAATATTATGCGATGAAATGCCGTTTGCGCCGATTTGCTCTCCCTTTTTATACCCGTCTTTTTTTCTTATTATTTTTTGACAGAATCCGCTGATGCAGCATGATGGACCACCATTTACGGAACTGGTATCACGAGAAAAAGTACTCGCTGTGGCGAAGACGTTCCACGTCAAAGTCACCCTGGAAGAACTTGTTAGTTTAGTTTGGAGTTGTCTTGTGTGTGAGGAGTCGGAAATGACATACTTTCGTAGGGACGGGTGGCAAGTTGAGCGGCAACCATAAAGGAAGGCGAGTGGACCTTGGCTTCTTCTTGGCCGCCTTTACGCTTGTACTAGCGATTCGCGTCTCGAAATCGTCATACTCGGCTGAGTCATCAGTCGAGGATGCTGAATCTCCATCTTCGCCAGAGGGCACCGAGAGCATTTGATCTGAAATGTCCATTGATTCGGCATCCATTGATTCGGCGTCCGAGTCGGCATCCATTGACTCTCCAATGCCATCCAAGTCGTCGAACACATCCATGTCTTCTTCTAATACATCATCAATAGTTTGAGCCATGTCTTCACAAAGTGAGGCCGGAGTGATGATTTTCTTTGCCTCTTCCAAGTCCTCGGGCTTCCCGGATCGTCGCAGAGTATTGCGCTTGTGCTCCAAGAACAGTTCGTCTTTTACTGACATGTTCTTCTTCTTGCGCAACTCTTTGATCTTCTTGCCCAAAGCAGAGTTGCTGTCGACATGTCCAAGGTAAATAGAGCCTTTGTGGCGTGCCTCTACTTCTTGAGCAAGGCGCCCAATAACGTCCTCCTCATGAATCCGGATGAATGCGTCTCGCAAGATGCCGTTCATGGTGTCAACGTCAGCGGCATGGGTCCAAAAGGAGTCGTGCACCGCGGCAAAGACCAGGTTTTTCTTGTCGCAATTAAGAGCAGAAAGAAGCATGTGGCTCGCGTCCAAAGAATGGATGAAGTTTGGCGGGAATCCTTGAAGTTGCTTTCTGCGATTGACGGGATCTGTATGCTCGTCGATAGGATACGCGATGGTCTGTAGGCATGTTCTTACTTCTTTCACTTGGCTCTTGCGATACGGCTGAACAACAGGCATACGAAGTGGTGTCGTCCAAACCACTGTAGATCGGAAATGATCGGCAAACGCAGCGAAGCCGCTAGCGCTAGATTTGGGCTTCTTTTTTGTCTTTCGCACTTCACCTCCTGCCTCAGTCTTACTAGAGGCGTAGGCCTCAGCAAGTTGTTGTATTTGGGGCGCCGTCATCGCGCGACACACCCGTCCACCAACCTCGCCAAGCCAGTATTGGATGTCATGAGCGCCGCGAAACATGGTGGCGAGGGCCTTGAAAATGTGCTTGGCAATGTACGTGGAAATCATCATGTGTTTGAGGCCAGATTCCTTGGACAATTCGGGATACAGCGCGTCAATCTGTTTGCAAACCTGGTTCTTTGCGCCACTGAAGGTGACTCCATACACGTTCGTCATGACTGTCTGTTTGACGACTTTTCTGTTAATCTTGCCCTGAAGGATAGCGGCCGTCTTGTTCTTGCCATCACTCGCATCTTGGTTGATTGCTTTGTTCACAAGCTCCGCCACAGCTGAGTAGACATCTGCGGGCCGGTCACCGGGTTCCAGATTGACTTGCTTCGCTCCCCAGGTATCGCCACCCAACGCGGCATAGTGCTGTAGGCCGTTGCATGTACCATCTTGATGAATAGGCAACTGCGAGACATGTTTGGTCGGGTCGGGAAGCTCAGAAGCGGCCTTCAAGTCGAAGCAAGCGGCGAGACACTGCCAGGGGTCCTCGGCCTCGAGCCACCACCGGCTTCCGTTTAGAGGATTGGTTGCGGACTCAATGATCTTGGGCATATTATCGTTCGCAAAAGCTTCACGCTCATCGAAGCTGGACTTGCCGAGCCCAAACAAATTGGCCAGGTGAATTTTCAGCCAACGCAAACCGCGCTCCCCCAATTCTTTGCCTCGCGCAAATTTTAAAACACCTCTAGTGTGGTCGGCTCCCATATGGTTGAGGTAGGTGGGCATTGGATAGGCCCTGCCTCTATAGTCGACGTTGTGTGGGAAGTATATGGTTTGATTCCTGAACATCCTGGCAACTTCCAACTGTAGGTTCATGAAGCATCGCTGCGAATGTAAACCGCTCCTTTCGTTCTCAATTTCTTTGACAGAATGTAACCAGTTTCGGCGCACGATGGGATCAGCGGAAGAGTCTGGCTCCTTGGGCAATTCTAGTTGCGGATCCAGTGGCGGGATATTGGCGATTGCTTGTCCAGAGTTCCATGATTCCATCATGACGTTTAAAACATTTTGGTTGATCTGCCAAGAAGTCTTCCCGAGCACATCGAGACCTTTAAATACCTGCTCCAGACAACCGTTCTTAAGCGCAGCCTTGGTGTATAGTCTCTGCTCTCGGGCGCCCGCCTTCACGCGGACCAGTGCCGTTTTGCTCAGGAGAAACCCGCCTTCGTTCGGCTGGGTCCATGGTTTGGGTTCAACAAGCATTGGTAGATGCTTCGCAATGAAATCACCAATAGGTTCCCTCTGCATCTTCTCTACCAATACCGCGTTGACATATAGCACGCCGACCTTCCTACCCTTTCGACAGAGTTGCGAATGGGTAAAGGCTGGTTGCAATTGACTAACTAGTTCTTTGGTGATAGGATGTCGTGCCGTCGCTTTTACTTTAGCCGTTTCAAGCAGAATCTTTAGCAATATCGAGCCCACATGAGCCTTGATGGACATCGACCAAGATCCTTTCGCCTCATTCAACCGGTCAGCTGTCTCGGGGTTTTCGTCAATTATGGTTTCGGAGCTGGGTTCTGCAGTAGTTGACGTCGATGCAGGAGGGCTGGTGAATGAGAGTTTGTGAAGTCGTTTGTTCTCCTTTGTTGTTTCCTCTTGTTGTTGCAGTTGAATATCTTCTTGCAACAGCTTTGCGATGCTCGTGATGACTCGGGTTACGACAATGCCTTTGTCCACGCCTTTCAAAGCTCCGAGGTTTAGTACAGCCAGTATGGTAATGGCAGCAAGTCGGGCAGGATCAGCTTGCTGGAGCAATGGTCCGTACAGGCAACGGTCGTAATCTTCGTTGGATTTGTGCGACTTCTGCTCCGATGCTTGGATCAAGACCAGTTCCTCTTTCCATCTATCTTCGAAGGCATGAAGCCACGTTGCCACGTTCTGTGACAAAGAGTCCTGAGCCGAAGATGGACTAAGACCTGGGTTGACACCCCGTTTCAGCATGCTGTTCCGGGAGTCCCGCCATCTTTCAATGGAACATGTGATAGACTCTCGCTCCAGCTCGATTTGAATCTCGCGTCGGTCAGCGTACTGCATTTTTGATATGTCTGTGGTCTGCAACTTCGAAAGTAGATCCATTCCTCGCTTCAAGATTGACAGCCCTTCACCCCGCTGTGGTGTGGGAATGAGTTCTGGAGGGTCGTTTAGAGAAGACTTCACGCTGTCTTCAGCGGCTGATTCTGCCACTCCAAGCTCAGAGCCAGCTTCTGTCGGGTCGAATACTTCGTCAGCCTCTTTGGCGTCCATTGTGTAATTATAGGTCGGGCAAATCTCGGTTATGACTGCCAGATCCTGATCGCTCAATATGTCGTCCATGCTTAGGACTCGAAGGCCCGACTCGCCAGGTGCCATGCCCATGTATCTGGTGATAAGTCGGTCCAGCCGCACGCTGCGCTCAGACAGCAGCGACGCCTTCAGCATACATGCGATTGTCTCAGCAGTATGAGGAAGGCCCTGGGTCCGTATCTGCACCTCGTACCACTTATGAAGTTGTTCGGCTCGTTTTCGGTCTGGACTCGTGCGCATCTGATTCAACGAGGTCCGAAGATACTGGTTGTGCAATAAGATTAGCTCTTCGCCGGAAAGATCTCCCGTCGTGTGAAGCCGTTTCAACACCAAGGCGGCCCTGTCAAGTTTGCCGACCCGGATACAGGCGTCGAAAACGGGTAGCATGTGTTCTGTGTCTCCCGGGACGCCAAGCGCATTGGTCTTCGCGAAACCTGATTTAGGGTATTCTGGTTCAGGAATCGTCAACATTGTCGAAGGATCGAAACCCCGCGTGCCGGGTGATCGAGGTGACTGTTGTTGGAAAGAGGAAAGGTTCGTGTTTGAAAGGTGATTATATGGCAATGCACCGAAGCTGGATTCGCTGACTGCCGTTGCCAAGGCCCTATCACGGATAGAATGGCTTGAGTAGAAATTGAGCCCGCGTCGAAGCCATGGCCGGGATTGCCGCGTCACAAAGCATCTTTGACTTCTGGATGCGAGCTGGGATTGCGACACAACACGGGTTGCAGAGTGGCAACCTGCGGATCTTATAACAGAGGCTCGCTGAGCAAGCAAACCGCTTTGTGTTTGCCGTCTGAGCATCCCGATAGCAGTCGAGATTCTAGGGACATGGGTCGAAGTGAGGATCGCGATTGGAACGTTGGAACGGCGTTGGTGTAACAATTTTCGATTTGTCAAAACGTGAAGGGAACTCAGGAAGCAATAAGCGCGATGCAAACGCAAGCAGCAGAAGGAGTGTAACTTGACGAGAGCACGGAAAATGGAGATCAAAATGGAACCGGCGAACAAACAACTAGCACATGCGCCGACAAGCCAAGCCGATCAAGGGGGCCCAAAAAAGCGACATCGAAATTTTCGCTGTTGAAGTCGAGTCAATCCTTGCCGTTGGATTGGCTCCTCGATCTTTAAAGCTGGATCACGTGGTCATAGTGGCAAGAGGCGGACCCACCAAAAAGTTCGCGCGTTTGGCTGATGAACGATGGAATGAGAAAGAGTTGCCGTTGGCGGTGCACGAGGATATCAAAAAGAGTCGATACATACACACGCTGCGTGCATTCGCCCTCAACCGACAATGGCGCGTCCATCCTTCGCTTTACTGAGCTGCTCAGGTTGCCGAAATGTGACACTCCGAGCCGTTCTAGGCAGACAAACCCGGCCTTTTCCAATGTGGCGGCAGAGTGAGCCCGGCCAAAGTCCCCGGCCATTGGCAACATTCTTCAGTACGGAGCGAAGTATCGAAAACATGACACCAGCGGTAAAAGCCTCTCAAGAACCGGCAGAAAATCACGATGAAGTTAGTGAAGATTCTTCGAGTGCGGAACAATCAACAACCCCGAAGCCCTGGTTTCTCGAAGTCGAAGCCCCATCGCATCCACCGAGTTTACACACACCCAAACTGCCCGAGGCTCCAGCCGGGTCGCCCGCGCTCATCACTCCTATGATCAAGTACATCTTCGAAGACATGGGCTTAGACGAAATTGCTCTCTTGGATCTGCGTGATCTGGACCCTCCAGCCGCTTTGGGCCCGAACCTCATTATGCTCCTTGCAACTGCTCGAAGCGAAAGGCATTTGCACGTCTGTTCGGGTCGATTCGTACGATGGCTGGGACGAAATTACAAGGTCAATGCAAAAGCCGACGGGTTGATAGGCGCCGGCGAGCTGAAGACGAAGCTGCGACGACTGCGCAAGAAAGCGAAGCTCATGGGAACTAATACCATGATGGTGCCAGACGGCGATAATGGCATATCCACCGGCTGGGTATGCGTGAACTTCTCCACGAGCGACGGACCCACCGACGAGACGGCGAGCTTTGATGATAGTGGGCGACTTTCTGGATTCGGGACAGTGTCAACAGGTACTACAGTCGTGGTCCAATGCATGACGGAATCTCGACGAACCGAGCTTGATTTGATAACGCTATGGCGAGGAGTTCTTAAGAGAAATCTAGAGGCGAATATGAAGATCAGAGGCCCAAAGTTTCAGGATCCGAAAGATCTTGAAGCCTTGGTAGCGTCCAAATTGCAGCTCCCTGAAGAACCCGAAATTGTAGGAGCGGCTGCACAGTGGGCAAATTTGCAACAAGCCTCCGTCCAGCAACACAGGTACTTCTCCACATCTGCCAGAAGACTTTCAAGTCGTTATGATGCAAAGGCAGAAGACGGAGTATACGGTGTCAGACTACGCCGAGCGATAGGCCTGGGATCGTTCTGGGGATGCGTTCCGCGTGCTGGCTTGATTCCTTTTTCTCCGAGCTGCTGAGCTGTATGAACCAATGTTTCGAGTGAGCCCTACCCGAGCGACCAAGATGTGCCTCAAGGCTCTGGTTGGGTATACCCCGAGATCAGGAAATACTAGCGCGCGCCCCCGTGCACCGAACCGGGCCGGTCCACGATGCAGTCAAGCTCTATATCCTAACAGACTGGTCTTGCGGCAGAAGAGCTGCTGCATAACCCTCTGTGATAGTATTCCACCACCTAAACCACCAGGATAGCGCCCTGGTGCCGCAAACGCGTTTCGCATCTTGGTCAGATGGCGAACATGAACGTCGCGTACAATGAGACTTCTGTACAGTCTTCGTCTGCAGAATCAATACGCCACTACTTGTATCTGTATGATAATATAATATAGAAACGGGGCGTTTTCTGACATGTATTTGTACTATATGTATCCTTGACTGGCGTATATGTTGGCCTTGGCTTTTCTTAATGTGCCTTCTTTTTGCTGTCCACGCATATATACCAAGTTTACCATGTACTGGTGGGGGATTCAATTTCATCCCCCCCTACCTTACCTGTAAGGTAGG
>SRQG01000238.1:0-45631 GCA_018360325.1 Claviceps aff. humidiphila group G2b | reverse complement strand
CTATAGAGGTCTCACTTAAGGAAGTTTGGCACGGGTTATGTGGAGATTATGCAGGTTTGTGGACCTGGTCAAAGCGCGCTGCCGGGTCAATTTTCCCAGTGTATACGGTAGGATCTACCCATGCGCCCTTGCGCCAAGAGAATGGCAAAGCAGAGGTGGGGCGTTGGCTAGCTTTCCTGCAGTACCTGACGGAGTCACGGAGTACATTAAGGTACCTAAGTTGTAAATGTAACGGCACTCGGAACACCCCACCATTGATTGCTTGGCCTCAACCAAAGACATTTGTGTTCTCTGTCCCGCCCAATCTCTCCTCTACCTACTCCGTAGACTCGCTCGCTCGCCCTTCTCGCTCGCATCCTTCCAAAGTCTCTTGCCTCAAGCAAATCCAGCAGCTTGACGCAGAGTCTATTTATCTCCGTCTATCCATTCATCCCACGGCTCTATTGACGAGCTAATTTCTCAGGTTTGTTCCTTTTCTTGTTGCCACTGCGCCCCCACCGTTTTGGTAGCTTCTCAACCTTTGCCCCTCACCGTCCGTTGGCAGAAGAGAAGTCTGTCTTTTATCATTCCCACTCCTCAGACTACTCGAGCTCCCTGATCAGTTCATCATAAGCTAGAATCATTATTAAAGCCCTTTTCTTTTTGAACAGAACAGACACGATATATCTCTTACAATGGCGACTAGTCAATCCCACTCGGTTAGCATCATGGCCGCGGCCCAGAAAGATCACCTCGACACCGGCGGCAGAGTCGCCTGGTTGGCTTCGCTTGACACTACATATAGTCCCGAGCGCAATTATCGCCGATCTGCCATTATCTGCACGATTGGCCCCAAGACCAATTCCGTCGATGCCATCAACAACCTACGTGACTCTGGGCTGAACGTGGTCCGGATGAACTTTTCACATGGTTCATACGACTACCATCAGTCTGTTATTGACAACACGAGAGAAGCTGTGAAGTGCCATGCTGGTCGCCCCGTTGCCATAGCTCTTGACACCAAAGGCCCTGAGATCCGGACTGGAAATACTAGAAACGATGAAGATATTCCCATCTCGGCCGGCAAGGTGATGAACATCACCACCGATGAGAAGTATTCTACCAGCTGTGACACCGAGAATATGTGAGTCTTCAGTCTCCCCTCCGCCAAGACAAATCGCCTTGTCACCTGCGACCCTCTACGCTCTTTCAACACGACCAAGGACTGACGTGTCTCTCGAATTGTAGGTATGTCGATTACAAGAACATCACCAAGGTCATCGAGCCTGGCCGTGTCATCTACGTCGATGATGGCGTCTTGGCCTTCGATGTGCTCAGTATCAAGGACGACAAAACTGTGGAGGTCCGTGCAAGAAACAACGGCTGCATCTCATCGAGAAAGGGGGTCAACCTACCCAACACAGATGTCGATCTTCCGGCTCTTTCGGAAAAGGACAAGGCCGACCTGAAATTTGGTGTTAAGAACAATGTTGACATGGTATTTGCATCTTTCATCCGCCGTGCTCAAGACATCAAAGATATCCGCGCGGTACTGGGTGAAGAAGGCAAGCAGATTCAGATCATTGCCAAGATTGAGAACCGCCAAGGTCTGAACAACTTCCCAGAAATCCTGGAGGAGACTGATGGTGTGATGGTGGCACGAGGTGATTTGGGTATTGAGATTCCTGCTGCCGAAGTCTTCGCAGCACAGAAGAAGCTCATTGCTATGTGTAACATTGCCGGAAAGCCTGTTATCTGCGCGACCCAGATGCTCGAGTCTATGATCAAGAATCCCCGTCCCACCCGCGCCGAGATCAGCGATGTTGGCAATGCCATTACTGATGGAGCTGATTGTGTCATGCTGTCTGGTGAAACGGCCAAGGGCAGCTACCCTTGTGAAGCTGTGCGAGAAATGCACGAAGCGTGCCTGAAGGCCGAGAACACCATTCCTTATGTCTCGCATTTCGAAGAGATGTGCACCTTGGCCAAACGCCCGGTGAAAATCGTCGAGTCTTGTGCCATGGCCGCCGTACGAGCCTCACTTGACCTCGCTGCCGGTGGTATCATCGTTCTCTCAACCTCTGGAGAGTCTGCGAAACTGCTTTCTAAATACCGTCCTGTTTGCCCTATTTTCATGGTCACTCGAAATGCAACGACTTCCCGGTTCGGTCATCTTTATCGTGGAGTTTACCCATTCCTATTCCCTGAAGCGAAGCCGGATTTCAACAAGGTCAACTGGCAGGAAGACGTTGATAAACGAATCAAGTGGGCTGTCAATCACGCATTGGAGCTCAAAGTTCTTGCACCTGGTGACACTGTGGTCGTTGTGCAGGGTTGGAAAGGAGGCATGGGCAACACCAACACGCTGAGAATTGTCCGAGCTGACCCTGAGCATCTGGGAATCGGACAAGCCTAAAATAGAAGATGAGACACTGTATTTATTTAATGGCGACTCCGTAGGAAAATTGAGTGGATAATGGGCCGAGGTTGCTCTTATTTGATATCCATTGTGCACAGAAAATTGTGAATAATGAACAACCACGTTTGAACACTGACGGCTGAACAAATTGCTCTTCCCACCTGAACCAGATTACTCAATACTTTTTCGCACTTGGTACGAATATCCTAAAATCGGAAGCTAAAGAGGGGCAATTGTAACAACCCAGTTTCGTTTCGATCTTTTCAGTTGAGTGTCTATCATGGAAGCTTCGGCCGCCGCTGCCACAGCGCTTTAGCATTCTATAGAACGTTACTCTTCTAGTCACGGTAACGTACCTACGGGAATATGACTTCAAGCTATGCTTCCGCTCCTGGATGTTCATGATGAAGCGCCTTCCTACTGACTCACTTGAAGCACGATTGCATGTTGTCTGTGACTACAGTTTTGCTCCCATTTTGTTGTTCTGCTCTGACGACTCCCTTGTACTGGAAAAAATTTAGTGGCATAGGAATTGCTATGAGACTGTCTTGCAAGTTGGGCATTCGATTACGTTTTGCTCGTTACATACGAAACCACCAATTCAACTTCTACGCTTTATTGTGTCTAATTCTCCAGAAAATTTGCCAGCGCTTACCGGAGGATCTTTTTGTAAACTTTTCTTTCCTACTCTCGATCACCAAATGACCGGTCCCCGAAGCTCCGCTTGGTGATAGAATGGACCAGACTCAGCTTTGGGACAGAGCATGCGACCATCGAATTTTCACCTCGCCGTTATGAACGTTAGGGATTTTGGCCAGACACGGCAAGGACGCACATATGCAACCATTATACACCGTATCTAACCCGTGACACAGACAATGCAGAAAGCAGACAGTTGTGAACTTGTGATGCCAGTAATGTAGCCTTGAGCCGCAAAGACATCACCAAATCATATGAAAGCAGAAAGTTTACACAATATGCTCCGATAGAATGATGCGATTCAAATCGGTGCATGACGTGATTCGAATACGTAGGCAATTTGATTTGTGACATATCACCAGCGCGAAATCTGAGAAACACAAGTTCCTGGCCCCGCTGTATGATATGTAAGAAACAGCTTTCGACTGCTGATTGCCAAATTTGTAGCAAACTTTCAAGTGCCCGCGATGCGAGCCTCATTCTCCCTGATTTGTTTCGGATATTAAGAACCACGGAGCGTTCCGATAGAGCCGCGCCTCTACTTCTACTTCGACTTCGACGCAGCCTTTTCGGCTTGGGCCCGCTCATAGATCCAGTCGTTCAACCCGTTCTTGTTCCTAGATTTTTGCCTACGTCAGAGTCTGAAGAAATCCGAGGTACTGCACAATAAGATTACCCACCTCGCAATCTCTATGGCGTAAAATTGCATTCGCGGAACTATAAATAGGGTGTGTTAGAGGACAAGGTACTAGGCACGGTTGATCGAAGTGATGTAGAGTTCCTACCAAAAATAGTATTGCTCTCCTCGTACTCCATCTTGGAACTATTTCGAACCATGGTTCCAAAGTTGTAGTCATCAATCTTCTTCTCATACGCCATCATGAAGCTTCTCCAGCGCCCCTTTCCATCCTTGCTCTTCATTTCATCTTCATCGATAGTGGCCTCAGGATTGAATTCGGGAAATGCTTCTTTGAGATGGTCGTATATCTCATCGTCCAATTTTGTAAGTCGCAAACTTGAGCCCTTAACCTTTTCAAGAATTGACCAGTATGTCTGCATATGTTGAACGACTGCACGCAGTTTTAGCGAGCGGAATCATTGGCACGAGCGTATGCAACGAAGAATTGGCGGCGCACCTTTGACAGCAAACTGCTTTTCCATCTGTATTTTAATCGCCAAGGTCAGCGTCGCAATTGAGGCTTGGCCACGTCAAGGTCATCGCTCACATCCTCCATATTTCCTGCTTGCTCCGCGTCGAAGCCTTGGGGCACATGTCCCCCCGAGACAGACATGCTCTCCATTGGATCCATTTTGGTGATAGTATGCTGCGGTTGATCGTGCGAAGGTTCCCGGGGCGCGTTTTGCGATTCTGCCTGTTCCAAAGTTGAGAGAAATGGCAGTCAAGCACTATCACTGCAGAGGCCACGAAAAAATGATGCGATCGAATTCGTCCGCCTACCAACGCGGGGGTTGAGCCGACTTTGGAAGTTTTGTTGGAGGGGCAGTTAGGTACATAGTATGTACCTACGACATAAGTATGTATGTACGGAGAGGTACCTGTACGGAGAGGTGCCTACATATGTACATATGTACCTACACACAGGTACCTTAGGTATGTACCTTGTACCTAGTGTTGAGTAGGTAGTACATGGAGCACTCGACCTTGACACCTTGCATGTCATGTACCTAACTCATACACATTCTGTACAGTTGGATGTACCTACCTTCATAGAGGTAGGTAGTTACACCAGTCTTATTCGACCTCACCTGCATTTTCAATTTCAAGACAATACCTAGCTAAGATGTAGAATTGGTTGGCCTCGCACTGCGTGCTACAGCACTCTGTCTCTTGTGTGGATAACCTCTGTCCCTTTGTGTTACGACACTTTGCTAGTCAAAAGCAACACCAACATGTTCCTCGACAATAGTAAGGCCGCACAATCTCACAATTTGCATAGTATTATTCTCAGGACCGGCGATCACAAGGAAGAACCAGATTTTTAATTCGACATGCCTCACTGCGAAGAAAACATAGCTTCCGCAGGATGTCCCTCCGTCATGATGGAATATGACATTTTCTTCTCGATATCGAGGTGGTGTATGATCGATCCACGCTTTCGCTGGACAGACTCTATTTCCATTCCATCGAGCGATCGTTCAATCAGCTATGCATCTCAGGCGCATCTTGTCCAACTCTCACCAGAGTGTTGATTCGACTGACGGCCCAAATCGGCTGGGCCCCCGTCAGACCATCACCCTCTGCCCTTGGACAAGTCTGTTTGCGTTTACGAAGAAGACCCATGTGGGGATTCTCTTGGCTGCACTCGCAGCAGCTGCTTGTGTTGCATTCCTTAGAACAATTTTGTCGGTGTTATTAGGGCGTATATTTGGGGTCATATCTCAGCTCGGAGATGAATCACGTTCCGGACAATCCGCCACTGCGGAGATTTCAAAGTACTGCATTATCCTCGTAGGACTCGGCTTCGGTAACTGGGTGGCAAACAGCTCCTTTCTCACCTTTTGGATGATATTTGGCGAGCTTCAGGTCATTGAAGTTCGGAAAGAGGTCACCTCTTGTCTGCTGTCCAAGAATATTGGATGGTTCGGACACCTCAAAGATGGCCTCGAGGGCCTGCACATCAGAATTAATACGTAGGTCCAGGAGCCAGCAGACCTGGAAGACAGCATAATAGCCATTTCGAGAGTCTCATAGCTAATCTGAGTCTCCAACAGACAGACGCACGATCTCCAGTCAGCACTGTCAAAAGTGTTGGGTTGGATTATATGTGATACCATCAGCTCATGTGCTTCCATTGGCATCGCGTTGTATTATTCATGGAAACTGACCCTGGTACTCTTGTCTACCCTTCCCGTTTCGTTCCTGGTACTTTCTCTATCTACTCGCAATCTCGACTCCGACGTCTTGCTTCAGAAACAGTGGTTGCAAAGTGCTTCCTCAGTCGCCGCCTCCTCCCTCAGTGGCATTGACATTGTCCAGGTATTTTCTGGCTCGGGTCGAGAAAAGAGACTCTACGGCCGTGCTCTGAGACTTGCCGCACGCCACTTCGTGGCACAAGCTCGCTGCAACTCTATTCAAAGGGGATATGTTGCCTTCTGGTCGATGTCCATTTTCGTGCTGGGATTTTGGTATGGGCTCGGTCTGATCGAACAAGGCCTCTCGCCCGGATACGTTGTGACAACATTTTTTGCGGTGATCACGGCACTTCATGGATTCGAATCATTCGCTAGCCATTGGCTCGTGCTATCCAAAGGAAAGTCCGCTGCTCAATTTCTCCGGAATCTGGCTCGGCCAGAGCAAGTGTCAGATGCCTCGGGCCGTTATGAGGGCCATGTCGAATTGCATACATGTGCTGGAAATCTTCAGCTGGACCAGGTAGGTTGCTAGTCTCGATGGTGCTTTATATTCTCTGACTCAGACTGACAATGAGCGAAGGTCGAATTTGCCTACCAGGCAAATGCCAAACACAAAATTGTAAAGGGAGTGACTATGAAAATACCGCCAGGCCAATTGACGTTTCTAGTCGGAGATAGCGGGTCAGGGAAAAGCACACTGTGCAGCCTCATGGCCAACTTGCTCACGCCTATCGCTGGAGACGTGCTGATCGATGGATGTTCTATTGACCAAATCCAGCCAGGCTGCCTGAGCAGGCATGTTTTGTTAATCGATCAGACCAGCTGTGTCATTAACGATTCTCTCTTTAACAATGTGGCATTTGGGTCTACGTGCCCACAAAATGTCTCGGCGACGGAAGTTCAACAGGCTTGTGCTTTTGCCAAACTGGAGTCCACGGTGTCGCAACTTCACAGCGGGTTAGCTACCATCGTCGGCTCAAAAAATCCTAACCTCAGCGGTGGACAGAGACAAAGGCTTGCCTTGTCACGAGCTTGGATTCGCGATCCCGCGATACTGATACTTGATGAGCCCACGAGTGCTCTGGATCCTGCCAGCCAAATCCTAATTATGAATGCCATCAGGGAATGGCGCAAGGACAAGACCACAATAATTGTTACACACGACATGTCAAATATAAGAGACGAAGATTTTGTCTTCATCATAGAAAGTGGTATGATCAATCGACAAGGACGCATGCGAGATCTTCAGGACGCCGCTTCAGTGCCCCTCGTTTCACTTCGGCGCAGTACATCGGACCAAGCAGGCATCGAGCCGGCTTCAAATAGACTGAATCGTTATTCGAAAACCCGAACTTATGCCTTAACCGAAGTCCCCAAAACATACCTTCAACGCGCCGCATCATCTTCATATTCATTTCAGATAAAGGGAATGCGCAAGAGCTTCATCGATGGCTGGCACATAGCAGACGATTTGTCAAGAAAGCAACAACAGTTTTCAGCTTACTTGGACAGACACTTCTGTACAGCTGACCCAAGCTTCTCACTTGAAGGGCCTAAAACCCGTGAGGAATCAGAGTTTGTTTCAAGGCAAAGAAGCGGTAGCTCCATTTTCCCATCTGATTCGAGTTCCACAGACGGAAGTTCGATGACGATGCAGGTTGACTGCAAGAATGACATTGCGAACATCGAAAAACAGACTACACCCCCAGACGCGCCGCCATGTGACTCGGTTCGAGTACTAGCTTCCACCATATGGACATCTCTGGGCCTCAAAGATCGTCTTTGTTTCTTCTTGGCTCTCTTGCTCTGCTTGATATCTGCAGCTTCGACACCTGTGTTCTCTTTCTGCCTGGCCAAATTGATGGGTGCGATGTGGTCCAGGACAGACAAGCTCCAACAAGGGCTCAGGTGGGCAATGTATCTCATCGGGATTGCCATAACTGACGGCGTTTGCACTGGTGGATGCCACTTTCTGTTCGAAAAGATTAGCCAGATATGGGTTGATCGACTTAGGCAAGACATCCTTGGCAAGGTGCTGGACCAGCCGAGATTGTTGAGATGTCATGTGACACGAGACATTACGAAACAGCTCAATCGATGTCTTGACAGAAATGCTGAAGAAATGCGCATCATAATGAGCAAACTTTTGCCAGTTTCACTAGTCGCGGTGGCAATCCTGGGCATATCCATTTCATGGGCAATGACAATGTGTTGGAAGCTTGCACTGGTTGCGCTCGCGCCTCTGCCTTTGTTTGTACTGGCTATCAAGATGTACGTCGGAGTCAGTTCAAAGTGGGAGAACAAGAGCAATGAAGCTGCTTCGGATTCCAGCGCCACATTGGAAGATGTTCTGCTGAACTCCTCCTTCATTCGAGCCTTCGGATTAGGCCCGTACTTTGATGGAAAGCAAAGTGCTACGGCAAAGAAGGCTTGGCAAGTAGGACTTCGAAGAGCGCTCTACGCCAGTCCATGGTTTGGACTTTACCAGTCCATCACTTTGCCTCTCATTGCACTGATATTTTATTACGCCACGTCCCTAATATCGCAACAAACACGCGATATAGGCATCAACGATATTGTCCAGGTTGTAAACCTTCTACTTTTTAGCATCGGAACGTCCCTGGAGCTTCTGAACGGGCTTCCCCAGCTCACCGCCGCACGCGTGACAGCAACAGAACTCCTCCGTTATACGAAGGTGACAATAAACGCCGACGCGAGCGAAGGAACTTCAGTACGACCCGACTCTCCATTGCCAGTCCAAATGAGAAGTGTAAACTTAACCGCTGCTCAAACTTCCACCAGGATCCTGAGAGACATAAGTTGCGATATAAATCCAGGCTCGTTTGTAGCCATTGTTGGGCCATCTGGCAGCGGCAAAACCACAATGCTGTCGCTTCTCCTCGGTTTGACTACACCGGACATCTCTTGCAAGACTAATGATCAAGCCCCGGAAATTCCACTTCGTTTTGGAGGTATTCCATACCCCGTTCTCGACATGCAACACGTGCGCTCAAAAATGGCGTATGTACCACAGCAGCCATTCTTGTTTCCGGCGACCATTCGAGATAACATTGCATACGGCATCTCCACTGCATGCCCCATGTCTGTCCAAGAAGTAGTGACACAGGCTGCGAAAGCATCAGGCATCCACGATTTTATCATTTCGCTTCCCGATGGATACGACACAGTCGTTGGCGACGGGGGACAGGCGTTGTCAGGTGGGCAGGCCCAGCTAGTCAACATAGCTCGCGCGTTGGCGAGGCGGCCTCGTCTTATCATCCTGGACGAGCCATCGAGTGCTCTGGACCCGGAGAGCGCTGCGCATGTCCGCGAAACCCTGGCCTTGTTCACCCAATCGCCTAGCTGGCAACAAGACGGTATGGCCGTCGTCGTAGCAACTCACAGTATCGAGATGATGCGAATGGCGACAGAGATTTTGGTCTTGAATGAAGGCTTCATGGTCGAGCAAGGAACATATGGGGATTTGATGGCAAGGCGACGGCATCTGTGGAGACTAGTCAATCAGCCAAAGGAGAATGTATTTGCTCCAAATGACACTTGACCTCCCTCATTGGGATCCGAGTCTGGTGCTCAATATCATACAAGAGCGCTTTCCCTTATGTGCATCGTGAACGACATAATACGTACTTTTTTTTTAAACAATGCATAAATTCTTGCGCAAAGCCTATAGATTAGTCTTGATATGTGATGTGTAAATGCTATGTCGTCGTGGCGAAGGTGGTGGAAAACCTCACTTTCACACTTCACGTAACGTATATACTGTTCCATAAACTGGCGAAATTTAACAACGTGGTTGTTCAATTTGCATGTCTCATCTCCGCTTAGATCGCAAGAAAGTCTCCCAAGTCACGGAGGGCCTCTGAGGATTGACGACGGACCGTGGTCGGGTGGGCTCTACCCATACATGTGTTGCTGGTCGTCTTTGCCGTCTTGCTGGCTGTTCCTCTTCGCAAGGCTTAACATGCATGTACTTCATGAGAAATTCGTCTTGGCTGGGCGGTATGTCGAGATTGGTCCTCGGTTGGAGGATAGAGTCTTCTCGTAATGTCTCAGGATGTAATTCCAGTTTGTGCTTTGTGCCAGTTGGGCGACCCAGGCGAGCGGCCTGTATCAAGGCTTGAAGATCTACCTGTGCTTCATCATTATCGCCCGTTGATTCTGTCAGAGCCTCGGATGTTTGGGCTTGGTTTGTTGAAGTTTCGCTTCGTGTGGAGCGACTTGCTCGACAATCCGGAGTTTTGATATCGATATTGACACGAGTTGCGCCCCGTGAGCTCGTGCGTATTTCCGTCGCGTTTCCGATCGCCTCTTGCCTGCTTCGGGTGTGAAGAACAGACAAGCAGAAGCACCAGTTTCTAAATGGCAGGGTGAGCCAGCGAAGAAACCGCCCTACCTTTTGGAAAATGGATGCAACGTGTCTATCGGGAATTTGGCGGATCAGAGCGCCAAGCGGAAGCGTCAATCCTCCAAACAGCAAGCTCCATCCCCATTGCGCGCCCGTTAAGGGAACGGTGTCGAATGCTTCACCACCTTTGAAAATTATGACAAATTGACCAACAATTGTGAGCATTTGAACGCCAATGAACCAAGGATTTCGAAGAACTCCCTGGTACCATATGTCGAGCTTGTTGTCAACCCTTCGACAGTTATGCTGGTTGAAAAACTGCATCCAGACGTAGATGTTGAATACCAGAGTTTGTAGCGATTCGACCTCGGCCTCAGTCTGCGGATCAAAAATTTCCCATTCGGCATAATGTACAACGAAAACAACAGCCAGCTGATATAGTGATTGGCCAAGAATCATTTTCCACATCGTTATATTTATGATCGGAGCATTCCGTGGTTCTGGCTTTCGTTTGAGGAAGTCTGGTGACGGGTGATCTGTAGCTAATCCTAGTGATGCAAATATATCCATGATGAGATTAATCCACAACAACTGAACTACTGTGAAAATGGAGTCGCCCACGAGTTCGGAAGTTATTGCAAGTATGCCAGCCGTAATGTTGATGGTGAATTGAAACTGAGGTACTTTCCTCATCAGCCTACTTCATCTGTTTCAAATCGCAGCCGGAGTAGTTGATTGTATTTTCGATATATTACAGGGACTTACTTGACAAAACTTCTTCACGGCATCGTTGATCGTGCGACCCCAGCTTAGCGCCTTGACGATGGAGGCAAAGTTATCATCGAGAAGAATAATAGAAGCAGCTTCCTTTGCGACCTCCGTGCCCTGGATACCCATCGCAAACCCAACATCTGCCGCCTTGAGAGCCAGTGCATCGTTTGTGCCGTCTCCCGTCACGGCCACAGTCTCGTTCATAGATCGCAAATGAGAGACGAGAAGCAGTTTGTCCTCCGGGCTGGACCTGGCCAGAACTTGGAGGCGAGGAATGACAGCATTCCGCTGTTCGGAGCTAAGACTGCGAAACGTTGGTCCATCCATCGCAATGCCGCCACTGGAGTAAATACCACATTCGCTGGCAACAGCCGCGGCAGTAAGGAAATTGTCTCCCGTGACCATGCGGACGAACACTCCAGCTTCTTGGCACTTCTTGACCGAATTGATGACCTCGAGCCGTAACGGATCGCGTATTCCGAAGACGCCAATGAAAATCAAGCCTGACGCAAGCCACTCAAGATTTATGGAAGCTGGGTCATCACTCGAATGCTCGATCACTTCAGATTCGTCAAAATCTTTGTAAGCAATCGCGACAGGGCGAAGCATTCTGCTAGCGTATTCCTGAATGATGTCCCGAAACCGACACCTGTCTTCTTCGGACAATCTAGCAGTCGTCAGCTGGTACGTGTGGTCTTCAACGACAAAAGCACAATACTCGAAGATAACCTCAGCCGCGCCTTTGATAAGGAGCCTGTATCTCCCAGATGAGAGCCTAATGAGAACTGCCATCCACTTTCGCGAAGACTCGAAGGGGAGCATGACAACGACAGGTGTTTTGACTCTTTCAGTTCCCAGAAGCCCCATGCCGAGATGGTCTCGACTAAAATTCAGCAACGCTGTTTCCGTGCTGGACCCAAAATAACTGGAAGACTCAGAACTGTCGCTTTCAAAAGCGGTGGAATTTAATGCGATGCTATCTTTGATTATACACTTGACTTCGGAAGACATGGCTGCTACAAGCGAAGCTGACCCGTCTGCCCTAGCGATGGTGAAATTCGGCACCGACTGCCCCTTTTCAACAGAAGGTGCATCCATGTCATCGAAAGCACCGTCGAGAGCGATTCGGCCGGCGACGACTGTCATTTTATTCTGCGTGAGGGTCCCCGTCTTGTCAGAGCAAACGCACGTAGCGTTGCCCATGACCTCGCACGAGCGAATGAGCCGGACAAGATTGTTGTCTCGAAGCATGCGCGTCGTAGCGAAGGCCAGAGCCACAGTGACATTCAGCGCCAGCCCTTCTGGAACTGCAATAATTACTACAGTAATAGACAGGATAAGAAGTTGCAAAAAAGCCTCCGCCTTGTTTGATGGCCCTTCATTCTTCATTGACTTCAGACGTAACAAGAACCGAATGAACAAGATGACGAAAAAGATGGCGCCAGCGATGGCACCAAAGACGATGAGCTGCTTGCCAAGTCGCCCCAACTTGGCTTGCAATGGCGTTTCTTCGACATCTTCATGTAAAGACATAAGAGTGCGACCGTACGTGGAATTGACACCAACTGACAGAACCAGATAGCGTCCAACGCCTCGTGAGACTGTTGTTCCACTCAGAATAAAGGGATCGACCAGAACAGCATGAGACGCGTCGTGGTCGCCAGATACAGTCTTTTGAACCATGCCAGATTCGCCGGAGATGGAGGTCTCATTGATGTAAAGGCCACAAGCCTGAATTAAAACGCCATCAACCGCGATAACTTCCCCTGCCTCGATATGCATGATGTCCCCGACCAAAACCTGGGTAATGTCGATTTGTTGCGCTCTGCCGGATCTGAAGACAGTCACCTCGCGATGCTTTTTCCGATCGTTGAGCTTTTTGAACTTGTGGTCCTTTTGCCAATCGTTGGCAGCGCTGGCCAAGACAATGATGACAATAGCAATGACAACAGTCACGCCTTCAACCCACTCGATGTTTGAGGATCCTTCTTCTGCCGTGACAGACTGGTAGATACCAACGGCCAGAGAAATAAAGGCCGATATTGTGAGGAGAATGAGCAGCTTGTCATTGAAAGCGATCCACATGAGCTTGAAGAAGGATTTTTGCCTCCGGCGAGGGTGTCGATTTGTCCCAAATATTCGTTTTCGATCCGCGAATTGAGAGATGGAATTGTCTCCAAGTCGAAGAGCATGATGTATATGGGGCATCGCCGTCGGCGAAATGTTCATCAAAGCAGCAGGACGAGATTCTCGGCCGGCGACCACCGCTTCGTCGAAAGAAACAGAGCCATCGAGTTTGGTTTCATCGACACTGAGACCAGCGGCGATGTCAGTCCGAAGCCCGGCTGCGAGACCACGAAGACCGCCAAAGAATTCCAGAGCTTCGAGGCTGCGCAAGGTAAGGAGTTTATGCAACTGCGAGGGCGTGAATGCGAAATTGTTGAAAGATATGGGAGAAGGCTCGCGCAGTTCCTCAGCTAAAGGTCTGGGATTTTGGCCTGCTGAGCCATGATGGTAATGGGACTCATGGCGCTGTGTTGAGTGTATGCGATTTGATTCCATCAAGGCACAGCCTTGTCGGCAGCCTCCTCCGGAAGTGTGTGGATACACTCAATGATTCAGAGTTCTCGGGGCTTCACGTGGCGAAAGTGCGATTGTTCCAGGGAAGCATAGTTATACGAAGTCGCGACGTTCCAGTTGCTGATGTTGTAGAGAGGAAGAGGCGAGGGCGGTAACTCGTAGTCGGCCCAACTTGCAAGCTCGATCTAGGTACGGAGTAGGTACCTAGGTATTACTTCGCAAAAAGGTTCGCGGAGAGTGGGAGGGACATTCGTCATCTGGTCGTAGGAAACTTATCCAACGCGACAGGACTTGACACGTTATGACGCTGAGTTTGGCCTAGAAAAGGGCGGCAGCAGGCCTTAGGTATAGGTACATACGTGTAGGGTACATACTCCGTATTGCAGTTGCCCAATGCCAAGGGCCGGGCTGTGAGTGGCCCACTGTCCACATGCTTAAAAAATCGCAGTGCTGAGTGCTCACTGCTGAGTGCTGAGTGCTGAGTCCTGACATGTTGTAAACTTGTAATGTACTTCCTAGCTCTCCGTACGGAGCAATGGGGCGTCAAAAAGGAGAATTATGGCAAGCTTCAATCCAAGATCCTATGCCACGTGCCTTCGCGGATGCAAGGGAGCAAGAATGTAGCTTCCGAATTCCTTGAATTCCTTCCGTCCTCCTTCCCTCTTCCTTCTCCGTCCTTCCAGCCCTCCTTCCGTTTGTTCGGTCTATCTTTCTTTCCCTCTGCACCACAGGGCTAAATAACCTGGTAATTACATACCTAGCTTGGCAGCGAGCTTGGCACTCCTCGTCACGAAAGAAAGCCACACGGACACGGGTGACAGGGAGGGTGGGTGGTCTAAAATGAGAGGCAACAGCTGTGTGCTCTGTACACGTACGGAAGAGATTGGAACGGAACCAAGTGCGGACTTTTAACGCCACCCTTCTTCTTCCCGCGAGACGTCTCAGCTTTCAAGCCTATTTATCGGTTCGCTGAAATCCAGAGATAGTGACACGGACGTAGGGCGTCAACGCCTCCGCGGCATTCAACCGACCTTCACCATCTCGCGTGACGAGGTTCCGAAAAGCGAGTGCAAGTCGTCAATTTGGTCGCATCCAAAGAATGAGGTCCAGATCCGCGTCGGGTAAGCAATCAGTCTAAAGAGGCGAGCAAGTGCTACGCCGGCCTTAGTTGTGGTCCCTCGGTCCCAAATAGCGAACCGATCAGATTTGCCTTGACCTGGAGAACGAGATGGATTCCTCGGCTTTCTTGCCTCTCAGCTGCGTGCAAAAATGGCGCCTGGTCGCTCAGTTTGCGCAACCGAGCTTGGCATCCCACGTGTGTGTACCCAGCTTGCTCAGCTGCGAGCCATGTTCAACCCAGGCTCCAGTGATGGAACTTGCGATGGGAAAGCTCATGACTGTGTTCCCTCGCCACGGAGAGAAGTACGGGCGATGTCTTGGGGTGACAAGAACGGTCTCAAGCATAGGTGTGGCAGAACTTGCTTTAACTTTCTATCCTGTGACGGGGGGTACGCCTTCCAACATAGTAGACATCGTTTTGCAATGAAGCAACGCTATAGCCTGTACCACGATTACACCACTTACTGATATATAAGTATCTTCTACTCCTCGGCGGACTGAAGTTCGATGCTTTGTCTCGAAGCATAGAACAGTATTGTACTTCGATGAGGTAGAAGGGTGCCTACCTTTGGGAATTCATTCAATCTGTTCATTTTACCCCGAACGACGAATAATGTTGAGGCGAGTGCTCTCCATACTCAGTCTCATGACGCCATGTTACGCTTCGCCGCCTAGCATCCGCGATGACACAAATGGCTCCATAGCACCAAGAGTAGTGGTTGTATCCATGGTCAGTCTATGTGGCACTTTTTTATACCGCTATCTGTCAACATCTACTGAGTACCATCCCGGATAGTGGCATCCAGAGGCACAAATATGGTACAGTCGATTCCAGGAATCAAATCTGGGAAATCTCACCGCAAGGTCAACGCCCGTTGCCGGACTTTCAATGCTGTTCCCACGAGTGTTTTGTACAGAGACGGGCATTGTGTGTCAGTTGACCTTGGGGGAGGGAGAAATCAACTCCGCTGCGTCCATGATGGCCTTTGTCCTATCCAACAAGTTCGATCTCCGCAGGACGTATTTTCTCTTTGCTGGAATTGCTGGTGTCAACCCTCACCTTGCCACAATCGGCAGTGTTGCCCTCGCCCGCTACACAATCCAGGTTGCTCTGCAGTATGAAATCGACCCTCGCTCACTCCCCGAAGATTGGCCAACAGGGTACATTTCCTACGGACGAAACTACCCCCTCGAGTATCCGGCCATCACATACGGAACCGAGGTGTTTGAAGTAAATGATGCGCTTAGAGAAGCAGCGTACTCTCTTGCATCCAAAGCAAAGCTCACAGATCGAAGTAGCCCGCAGCAATACCGCTCGAAGTACTCTGGCCCTGTCTATCTCCATGCCATGGCTTCCAGAGCCCCCAGTGTCGTGAAATGTGACATTGCGACCAGTGATGTGTACTATTCTGGGACAAAACTCGCCATTGCATTTGAGAACACCACTCGCTTATGGACCAACCAGACAGGTACATACTGCATGAGTGCCCAAGAAGAGAACGCAACGCTAGAAGTCATGGTCAGAGGCGCCATTGAGGGTTTAGTCGACTTTTCACGCCTGATAATACTGCGAACTGGTACGTAATACACGCCCAATAATCGCCAAAGCTCCCATATATGATATAACATGAATGCCCCGTGTTTGGAAGCCGCTTGCGATTGTCAACTGACGTACATCGAAACTCATAGGCTCCAACTTTGATAGACCGCCCCCAAATATAACAGATTGGGAGCATCTAACCAGGGCTGATCAAAACGGCTTCATCATCGCCATTGACAACATCTTCAACGCTGGCATTGAAATCGTCAAGGGGATTGTGGCGAACTGGACTTGCATATACAGTCGCGGCATCAAACCCAGTAATTATGTGGGCGACATATTCGGCAGCCTCGGAGGGGATCCAGATTTCGGGTTCGGAAGCTTGACAGGCGGCAAACGAGTCGCACCGGCTGGGAGTAATGACATGAGCCTGGCTACAGTTGAGATGGAAAGAAGGGCACGGTTTGGAGCACGAGCAATGCTTAAATGAGAGCCTGGCATTGAAGCTATGTAGTAATTCATCAGGATACGTATTTCTTTTCATAGAATTGCTTGAATGCTTGATATCTTTTCAAGTATTAGAAGAAAATTACATATTGGGATAGAAAATAATAATAATCTCAAAGGATGAGAGTACAAGACGCTGATGAAATTAAACAAGCGGAAGTAAAAAAGAAATGGACCAGGAGCTTCACAGAGCTTCACAGAGTTCTTAGGAGTGAAATTGGAGAGAAGAGGGCTTGAGCCTTGCTCACAAGTGACAAGGGAGATAACAGCATTGAGGTTATATTATTCCACAATGCCTATTGCGGTGTAATACGACTCGACAAGCTCACCGTGTCCCCCCAATCCCCTCCGAAATGACGGTACACCACAGCACATAGAGTCACTTGAGGGAAGAGGAGATCAATGACAATGAGGGAACACTGCTCGCTGTCCTACAACTTTGCGGGACTGGACTATATCTTACCATCCAAATCATTGGAGCCACTCATCCTGCGGTCGTCCACCGCAAAGCATGTTCCAGCGACGAGCACCCCACAATATGGCAAAGTGAAATCCGAGCATGAGCGCTCTGAAACCAAGATTGAGCCACACATGGCCGCCGCGTTGAGGTATATGACCGTTCCTTCCGTGACTGCTCGTGGGAGGCCAACTCACATGTAGGATAGATTTTGGCCATCCTAGTTCCAACGCCGCTAAGGCTATCAACGGGAACCCGACCTCTATGCTTGCCACATAAGGCCAACAAGGTTGGGATAGAGTAAAGAGCTTCAGAAAAAAGACAGCCAAGCGAGTGACAGACTCGATTACTTCACTGTCTATGTTGACTCCAGACGCGACGCGATGGCCGACGATCCTCAGCTGATAACGGAGTTCTTCACCTCGCGTCCGAGGTGGCGCCATCAGGAGTGGAGTGGCCGACTGAGTCGGATCAGCGTCCACCGTTGTGAATTCTTCCATAGACAGTGATTTGTGTTGGCTGGTTCGTTCCTGCTGATGCACATTGCTAGCTCCGCGACTGAGGTGCTCAGGCTCCCTGATTGCCTTTGAGGGCGGCGAGGGCGATTCCAATTCCCGAGACGCTCTTCTACCCTCTGAGAGATTTGCATTGACACTAAGATTTTCGTCTTTTAGCCGTGTTCGTCCTCGTAGGTTATCCTTTCTAAGATCTGATTGATTCGACGTCAGCCTTCACAAGCCTCAAGAGCGAGTGCCACGATTTGGCCAAGCGTTTACCTGAGACCGGCGTCCCGGATGGCGCTGGAGATTCAAGATTTTGAATACGGTTACCTCTGAGTGTTGGGGAGTTTGAGGGCGTCCATTCGTTCTTTGTGATGTTGTCAAGGTTGGTTTCGCTTCTCATTGCCAGCAAGACTTCGCTCGCACTAGGGCGCTCCGCAGGGTCCAAGGCCAGCAGTTTCTTGAGAAGTTTGTATAGTTTGGACGGTAAATCGGGACGCTCCTGGCGCTCATCCTGAAAACCCTGCCAGTCTGTAATTTCAGCTCGTAGCTGATCAATGTCTTCGAGCTCCTCCTGGATGGCGTTGGCACCTTGATAGGGAAGTCGCCCGAAACACATAAAGTAGAGAATCATACCAAGCGAGAACACGTCAGACTTGGTTGTGAAGTTCCCGTATTGGCCCGACGCATCCAATCTCAACACTTCCGGGGCGCAATATGAGATTGTCCCAGTAGAACCAGTCGATTTGCGGACGACATTTTCAGCTTGAACCTCACCAAAGTCGCTGATGAGACAGGTCAATTTTCCAGCCTCACTGTGGAGGAGGCAGTTGCTAGGTTTCAGATCACGATGGATGTAATTTGCGCCATGAAGATATGCCACACCCGAGGTAACATCTTTAAACAAGGAATAAATTTCTTCGAAGGAGAGTTGTGGCCGCGCGATAAGAGGGTCCAGGGGCATATCCGCGTGGCCTCTAGACCGTCGCCTCATTTGCGCCTTCAACTCTTCCTTTGTCGCCTCTCTCGGAGCACCACCGACGACAAACTGGTGGAGATCTCCAGCATTGCAGTACTGCTGCAGAATGAAAGCGCAAGCGACACTAGGCCCAAATCTTGTCAAGCGAACATCCTCAAGCCACACATGGCGGTAGGACACCAGATTGGGATGAGAGAGTTTGGCAAGGAGCTCAACTTCTACCAACACCTTTTCCAGCCAGGAGTGGTCGTCACCGACGGGTACCCTCTTGCAAGCAAAGTGTCCTAGAGCACAGCCGTCGATTTCATGACGAACCAGCAACACGACCCCTTTGCCTCCTTTGCCAAGTGTCTTTTCTTCCACGAAAAACGTCTTGAAGTAATTCGGGCTAAATGCTTCACGTCGTATCCTACTTCTTTCAGCGTGTGGAGGCGATGCGGCCTCATGGGCGGACAATCGCGCTTTTGCTCTCAGTCGCGGTGAGGCCGCTGGAGTGGACGCGGACTGGCCCTTGGAACTTGCGGCTGATGCGGGCTCGACTAGCCTCCGGACAGGGCTCGCTGGCCTATTACCCAGGGTGAAGTCAAAATTCCCCGCTCTAAGCATTCTAAAGTACTCTGGGTCGACATATTCGTGACTTCTTTCAAAGGGGCGGTCGTATGGCCGCTCAGGAGACGGTGAGCGGGCCAAGGGTTGACGACATGTTGGGCATTCGGAGCCGCGAATTTCAAGACGCTGCGACTCAGGATCTCGAACCACGACTGCATTGCGGTGGCGTCTAAAAGCATCGGAAGTTCAGAATATCAGTAAGATGTCATCTGGGTGCAAACCAAAGCGCAGATGAAGCCTCCCGTAACTTCCAGACGCCGAGGCGTCAAGGTGCTGGAGCTTGAAGGTGCTTACAGTACGATTTCCCGGCCTTCCTTTGGGTGGTAGGGTATTAGCGACATGACTCCTGGTTCTGAACTCGGGGCGGCATTTCGTATTATGGTAAGGTTTTAATCACTGCGCCTGTTGCACGGCTGGCGAGCAGCGACAACCGTCTGCCGGTGAGCACTTGGCTTGTTTCAATACAGGCACCCGTTTATCTTCGTTCAGACCCGTGTGCATACCAGGTACTTAAGGTACCTCCCTCCTCGTCAGGACGTATGTATGGGGCTTGGGCGGACAGGAAGCGGCGGGGAAGTAGGTGTGTATGTACCTAGGTATGTATCTCCTGCCAACGTCAGGTACATAACAAATATAGACTACAGAGTACCTACAGTACCCCGCCACAGGGTTTGTACTCCGCACGGTGTACATACCTACATGCTCCGGAGTCCGAAAACTGATTGTTGGTTCTGTAATCTGGACACTGTGTACGGAGTACCTACGGAGTGCAGACTGACAGTCACAGAGTAGGGTACTCCGTACATTTGCACCAAATCTCCGATCCATTTTCACAATCGATCATCTGCTTTTTGGTTTTACCCAATAAATCTGGCAAACCAACCGTGGGCACACTTGACATCATAGATAAGTACATACAGAGTACTTCGTGATCCGTTGATGAAATGCGAATGTAACGGCGGAAGACACGTTACGTTGTGATAATAGGTATCGCAAGGGTAGGCCGTAGTGAGACTGTCGGGGAATGGCTCCTGTGTCTCTCGTTTCTGCGATAGAGCGCGGCCAAGGCAATGTGGTGCTGCCTTTCAAGATCAAGGGCTTGCCGCTCCAAACGTTCACCAGGCCCTACCTACCTGTTTCTTATATTATCGGCGCCGCTTAAGTTGCTTCTTTGCGGTTTCTAAACTATCGTCGTTCCTTGTTAGTCATCATCACAACGAGCGAATTGTGCAGATCAAAGAAACAGCCTGGCAGTGCTGAGTAGTCACTACACACTCGTAGACTTCACATCGTTTTTCATACGCTCTATTGTCATGTCCAGCTGTAATTTTAGCCACAGTATGTGTACAAAGAATTGATGTGCCCTTCCATGTCCGATAAAAACTTGGTAGAGTATAGACTCAATCGACGTCATCTGCGCTTGTCCCACTGTCTGCAACTCTTGGCCCAAGTATGGCTTCAGCCTCCTGTAGCGCCGTTTTTTCATCATGGTCTTTGTGACTACTCGTGCCACCATTTATTCCTTCGAGGACTCGCTCCGCTGCACCTTCCTTGAGTGTTCCATCATCGTTGACGTCTTCTCGCATGTAAATGGTGAATACGATGACAAGATATGCCTCTCCCGTTTGCTTGTTTCTTAGGACATATCTAAGTTCGTGTGAGCGCCTGGAAATCTTAAGTTAAACACGCGAAACACTAAAGCACGAACAACCCGAGACTCTGACGAAGTAACCTCAAAGGGCTCGGATGAACTTTCATCGGAAAAAGGGCAGAGTGAGACTGTCGACGACAGCATCGGACAGCCTTGGAGAGACACAAAGTCTACAGAGTTGGAGCATATACTCGCAAAGGCTGAATGGAGAAACGAGAATGGGAGACTGGTCATCATACCTTAGTCCTTGGCCATCCCAATATTTTACAATGGGCAAATTATACCCGGGCAGTTTCAAAGCCAAGTTCCTGAAATCGATGTAGGGATTGTAAAAGTCCAATCCATATGTCTTTCCGTACTCAAAGAACCACTTGCTCTTGCTGTCATCTCGCAATGCCCACTTCATGCGGGCTTTACGGTCGTCCGGCATGCCTACGGCTTGCCGAGCTTTCATGCCATCGTCGTCACCGCCCTCCTCAAACCACAAGCCTCCCTTTTCGGCATCGAAGACGCCAGCACCAACATGTAGGGAATTGAAGGAGCTCAGCGCAGGGCCGTAAAGGTACGGCTTATCTGCATATGCGTCCCCATCCAGGCCCGGATCGATCCACCATCTGACAATACTCAGAGCAGTGTTGAATCCGGGAGGCAACTTATCGCGGATAGGACGATCAAAATCATTACCGAACTGGAGATCGCGGCCACTTATGCCTTCGTCCGCCGTTCCAACGCGAGTATCCTCGGCGGTACGCGAAAGCTCGTCCTTGTGAGAGACACTCTTGTGCGGGGTGAACCGAAGAGATATGCTGTATTGGTCCTGATTGTGTGCGTGTGGCTCTGTTGAAAAATACGCCGATGTAGACGGCGACCCCAGTGGGAGACCGCTGTAGTTATGTATTCTGACATTCAACTGAATATCGGCGCTGTCGCCTTTGATGCTCGTCGGCTCCGGATTGTTCACCGGGACCTCAACATGTGTCGTTGCATCATAGCTCGGGCCTGCGGTAATCCGCAAGACGTAATTTTCCGCCATGATGAAGGTTGGGATGTCTTGATGTACATCAAAGCCAGTTGCTGCAAAGTCGCCCAACTCGTCGTGTCGTCATAACTGACGGTTCCAACATAGGTAGGTAGGTACCTATGTACCCACGCTTTTTTTAGGCCCGTGTCAGCACGGGTGCCTGGTGGAGTACCAGGGAGGTACTACAGTGGTCCGGTCTCTCGACGCTGCTGCAAAACGTTCGCCCACACCTCACGAGTCACAGCATATGGCATAACATTTCTACGTATAAAAAAAACGATGGAAAATATACATTGTAGTGTTTCATACATCATTAAACATTCTGAATTTATCTCCAATACAGAAAACTCGTGCGGAAATTAAGCAAGAAAGCGGACGGGGAAAAGAACAGTGTGTCAATCTGACACCTATACGAGGACCGAAGAGGTGGAATCTTCCCGAGCTGGGTCTGTACCCTATCTCCCAACGGCCATAACTCTACCGATTGCTCAACAATTTTCTTCAAATTTTGTCGAAACAATTTGTCTAATTAGGTGTTTCTTTAACATCAACATATTTTGGGTTTGATTCTCACTGGCGATCCGAGTGGGCGTGGGCAACTCAGTGCAGTGTATTCTGTAAGATTTTCCCACCCAGACAATTAGCAAGCAATTTATGGGTGATTCTGCGGCCGCATCTGAACAAGACAAATACGTATTAAGTCTTCTGAGTACGAATCTCTTCAGAAGCCAATGTTTTGGCTTTTATCCGGGTTTTTTGCGTTCTCTGTCCGTTAAAATAAAATAAATGACATATATATTTAGGTTGGCACGTCTTGGTCTTGACCTTTCCGCCTTCAAGTTGAAACTTGAGACACGTCACACGGCAGATGGCTGCGCCCACTTTTATTTGTGCAGCAAAAGCGAACATGACGTACGAAACAAGCAGCTTTCTGCACCAGGACAAGAAGGGCCAACAAGCTACAATTAAACAATGAGATCGGCCTGATGACGTTCTCATTCCGTGGACAAGAGCCCACCTGGTCGGTCGGTAATTATCAGACGTTGCAAAATTAAGGGAGCGACATCAAGGGGTCTCTCATTCCGCAACACTTGCTTCCTTGGAAGTCAGCCAGAAATTTGATCCAAACACCACGCTCGTTGAAGCCTGGCCGCTGATATTCAAAGACCATCGATCACGTCGCATCGGACTTCTCATATTTACGCAAAAGCAGGCGCCTAGGTATTGCGCGATACACCCGCTGCAGCCAGGAGTCCAGGACGGCTATCCCGTGTCATGTCGAATCAGTGCTGTTGACTCACAGCGTCGGCAAGATGATTGGAGAATCTGCGAGCGAGTCCTTGTTCATACACTTCTGGATTCTTTCTTTTCGCTACATGCCCGTTATCTACATCGTCTCCTTCGTCAGTACCTTCCTTTTCCCAACCGACTCGAATTCGCTTCGAAGACTTAGGGCCGTGTTGCTGTTTTTGCTCGTGGCCGAACTGTTGTTCTTCATTTCCGTGTACGCTCCCCACAAGAAGAGGCTACGTCGAGCTGCTCTACACCCCGTCGCAGCAACGCCAGGAGAACGGAAGGCTCTGTTCGAGAAGTGTGTCGCAAATACCTCTCAGCCCGAGAAATATATAAGATGGTGGTTTTTAGGTGCCGATCTGAAAGATATTCGACATGACAACCTTAGGGAGTTCTTTCTATGGGCTTTTTTCGACATGGACATGCATTGCCAAGGCCCGGAAGACATCGCTCAAGATGTATGGCAGGAACTCGATGAATACATAGTATTGACGGAACAGCAGCTTGATCTACAGTTCCGCGAGGGAAGGGGGCCGGCGAAATGCTTGCGTCTTACGTTTGACGACATACACTCTACATATCGATGCCTGCTATGGTACTTCATCATGTTTTTACTCGACATGGCCACACACGCCGCTTTGTCTTGGCATGGATTCTGCTACTATGCTCGTTCATTCGAAGAATCGTCGGCGACATTTCCTCCTCGCCCGCAAGAGTTATTTGCGACATGCCGCTCGCCTGTGCCGAAATTGGGATACTGGTTCAAGCCTCATTCTTGTCCAACTCAGCGGCCACTCATCTTCTGGCATGGCATAGGAGTCGGTCTCTGGACCTATGTGCCGTTCCTCATACAATTGAGCACCACAGCAGGATTCGGAGACGTGGGACTGATTGTGCCAGAGATGCTCTCCATCTCATTCCGACTTACTCAACCTCTACCGCGAAAGGACGAGCTACTCGAAATGGTGGCCAAGATATTAGACCATCATCGTCAATGGGAGGATTTTACGCTGATATCCCACTCCTATGGGTCTGTTCCAACCACACACATGTTGCATTCACCCATTCTCAAACGGCGCGTGGCCGCGATCGTTCTCATCGATCCAGTCACCATCTTGCTTCATTTGCCAGATGTAGCGTACAACTTCACTCGAAGACCGCCCAAGCGCGCAAACGAGTGGCTGCTCTGGTATTTCGCAAGCACCGATCTCGGTGTTGCCTACAGCCTGGGTCGCCTTTTCTTCTGGCGCGAGAATATTCTGTGGCGGGAGGACTTAGTCGCGACGACCGTCAAGTTGACAGCCGAAGGGCATGCCCAACCGACGAGGCGAAAAGTAGCCGTCAGCTTATCTGCAAGGGATTTGATTGTTGACGCGGCATCTGTTGCCGCCTATCTGACCTCTAAGCCACAGATCGTTACGGCTGATGGCGCCACTGGCGTCCCTGAAGAGTACAGTGACATGTCTTCAAACGAAATGGACATCATGGTCTTTCCAGATCTAGACCACGCTCAAGTATTCGACTGGAAGTACGCGCGAGATCGGGTAGTACAACTAATTCATTCGTACGGTGGCTTGGGTGACAACGACGCTATTAACGTGTCATAGGCAGATAGAGGCGACTACAATTGACATAATAGATTTATATATATAACGATGGCTTGGAAATAATGCAAATTAAGAAACAGACCTTGTCTCTCATCCTGGCTTTCTTCTCTCATTAGGTTCAGGCCCAGCGTGCCATCATCTCCATTCCCTTCCGATCGTCCCGATCTCACGGTTCTCACCAGACGTCATTCCTGTGAATCGCTATACAACCGAACTCTACATGAATTCGAGACATAATTATCAGTTCAAACAGGAATTAAAACATAGCCTTCGGCACCGACGGCGTGTTCGAAGCTCTTTCTCGAAACAATCAGTAAACCATGCCATCTGCAAGAAGCTGTGTTGGGGAGTTCCACGAACGTCGCCACCACTTCTCTGTGTGACTAGACTGATCTCTACGGAGGCACATTCAGGAAACGTCAATAGAAACCATGACTAAATGTACATAGAACTTACTACTGTGATGCTAGACTGATGTAAAAGATTGTGGCAGAATGTTTTTCACTAGGTAGTTACTCTCGGGCGTTTGCAAAATCCATAATCTAAGAAGTTGACTTCAAGGCTCCAAGGTCATGGCTGCATGGGGGCTTCTTGAGCCAGGCGGCATTACTGGAGATGGGGTCCAGAATTGGGACTGGAAGGCGGCGCGATACCACTGGCAGTAGCAAGGATGGACCGAATGCAATGAAGAAAATAATTCGGAAAGGTATGTAGTATGTATACGTACAGCTTTCAACAGGTAAAGGTACAGGCCGTACGGCACATCGGCTACAGAAAGAGTCATGTGACTGTGCAAACTCCAATTATCACACTGTGTTAGGTACCTAGGTAGTCCGCATGTACTGATCCTGTGACTACTACCGAGTACCTAGCATGTACAGCCACTGTACCTTGGGTAATGTGCACTGTGCCCATCATGACTTCATTCCAACACAAACGTTCGTTGCGACGGCGCGAGTGCAACTGCATTCGGCCATCCTGATGTAATTGCAGCCATTCAGTTCAATTCACATCGGTTATCTTATATGGTATGTATTCGATAATACCGACCTGACTGGAAGGCTGGCCTCAACATCAATCAAAGTGAAGGGATGTTTGCCGTGGCATTGTTCCTTCCTCTGGAGCACTAAAGTTTGAAATTCGCCTCGAATAACTAACTGTTGGCAAGCTCACCAGCCGCACGCAGCACTGCTGCCGTTGGCCACCAAAAATTCGATAATATCTGCTTTCCGTCATTATCATCTGTTTCACCCCCGCCTAAAAAGAAGTGCCGGGTAGACTCATGCGATGGATGAATTCATATCTCGCAGCCAGGGTAAGTGTCCAACAGATCTAGCTGAGGACGAGCCTAGTTGGCCCAGCCCGTCCGCCTTTGCTTTCGTCTTCTCCTCCAAACGTTGCCATCATCTGAATGATCTTCCCTCTAGCGCGCGCCTTCCAAGCGTCCATGTATCTTCACCCATGCCTGATGAGGTACATCCACGAGAGACCTGACTGACGATTCGCCTGTAGTGTTATCGCTTGCCACCACATCTCCCCTCGAGCTTAACGATCATGATTCTGTCCATATGGAAGATGAGACGAACGTGAGCTTAGTCGAGGGCACACCTATGGACTTGCCCCCCCATGGGCGGTATGATGAAACAGAGGATAATGGTTCGAGATCTGCATATCCGCACACTGTTGATGGAAGACAAGGTGCGTTGTCGATTGATGTCATTCCGATTCCACGCCTACCGGTACCCCTTTTCCTTGTATATTTGGTGAATGAACAACGCAGCCTTCATCATCAGCCCTCCGTTGCTGTTCCATACATGTCTCAGTGCACCCGCTCACAACAAACGAATCAATTGATTTGACATTTTGCAATAGTATCATGCCAAAATGAGACGGGAAATACACATAGCGGAATGGAGACGACCACGTTGCATATAGGCAGGTGCTGGTTCCTCTACCTACCAGTGGAGTTGATCGATTCAATTTTGATGCATCTGGCTGCAGTAGATCTCTGTTCCATTTCCGCAACTTGTCGTAAGCTTCACAAGCAAGCTATGTCGGAATTTCACTGGCTTCGCTGTATACGGAAACATGTCCCCGGTTTGGTTCTCTCCTGTCCTGGACCCTGCGAAACATTTCGCGAGTTATACAAAGCGCACGATCCAGTATGGTTTCTTCCCAAGTACAAGGTCTGGTTCTGTGACAGGGATATGATGGGGAAGTTGATCATCGTGCGGTTTGACCCACGGAGAGGCTGCATCGAGGGCTATCAGGTACTCGCGGTAAACGGTAAACAAACATTCGAGGAATGGCCAGCGAGAAACGATGTTTTCATCCTGAGTTTTGAGCCCCATGTCAAACTGCACTTGGACAAACCTGTGCTGCAGCTCAACATTGGAGACACGCAGAACATTCGAAATTATGCCGCAAGAACTGGTGCTAACCGCTTCGCCGCCGAAGTGCCCATGATGCGTGGAGATCGTAGAGATCTCATTTTCAACAACCTTATGCTTGCACGGCCTCTGGATTCCGGAACAGCGGGCGCGAAGCATGCTCCTAAATATCCATATGACTACGTCTGGCCGCCGCCGGCTGTTCCAAGCGACCACCGTGTGAGATCATACCAGAGCGTGGTGGGGAAAATTGCACCGCATGATACTCCCATGTCTAGAGGCGAGATATCCCATCAAACCTTTCGAATTCGGCAATGGACACAAATGACTGAGACGGGATCACCGCTCACCCTTTTAGGCGATCAAAATGGAGGTATTGCCGGCCTGCTTGGAGTTGTAGCTGAGCTGGGGAACGTAGTCAATGCTGGCGGGGTCCACATCGGCGAGGAGGTCATCACGTATTCGACGCTAGATACCGCCCTCTATACACCTACAGAAAGCAAGCCATGGCGGGGTATCTGGGTTGGTGATTACAGCGGACACGGATGCGAATTCTTGCTCATTCACCAGCCAGATGATCCTGCTGTGACAGATGCTGAGCTCGGCTTGATAAGAAGGGTCGACGAGACAGATGAGGCATGGGAGGAGCGCCGAAGAGAGACTCACTTATATCGTGGTCGACTTGAGGCTATAAAATTGACGGGTGATCCTAATGTTCCCCGTGGCGAATATACTTTTGTAGCCGACGACCTTGGCCCCGAAGGCTTTGTTGGGATAGCATCGGATCCTCCCTTTATAGGAACTAGGATCGTGAAGAGCAGGGGACATATTGCTGGTACAGGTTTCGTGAACGGTACGTATCAATCAGCGTGATATTCCTTTCTCAGATCCATCCGGATTCTGCTAGTGCTTCAAACAAAGCTGACAATGGTGGCTCACGCTCGTCTGCAGACAGGTACACTGAGAGCCAACTCCTGCTGATCGGGCCTAATCGACTTGCGCAGTATTGGGTAGAATTTGGACACATCAGCTTCTTTGAACGAGTTCAAGTTGACCAGCTCCTCGTGCCACCTTGAACGGTCTGGAATCCATGAAGTATCCCCGCCGCTCTATTGCTAACCGGTTGCCCCATCTTCGAAGATGTCTCTGCGGCATACGTTTGTTGCATTGGGCTTAGAAGTTAGGAAATATTGTGTGTTCATAAAAAGTTGCTGGAGGATCAAGCGATGCATCCGAACCCTATCTAGTAATCTCAAACTGCCGCTGCGTCTGTCAATAACATTTGAAGTGCATGATAGCTCCATGCCTTCGGATAGCAGTCTTGCCAGCGAACTGGATGTGCTAGTAATGCAATAAGGCGATTCATCATTGAAACTGTCGTAATTCACGGTCGTGTGACAATCGAGTGAGATCAGTCCCTTTCTTCCTTAAGCCATTTGATCATTCCTGCGAGAGCCAGACGTGGGCTGTTGGTAGGTACAAGTCGAGTGCTGTGTACGAAAAGCCCACTTGGCCAACAAGGAGCCAGGGGCCGCCCAGGGCCCAGCACTTTACTTCTGTATCTACGGAGTATGTATGTATGTACATACTACATACGGAGTACATACTATCGAATCGACCCCTGACCAAGCCGATCAGACCACCGACAAAACGGGAATAAAGCATAGGCCTTGCCAGGGAATCGCAGGGATTCAGTGATGCGCTCTTTCTTCCCCAATGACCCTGGCATTGTGCCTTTCCTTTTTTGAGGCATCGTCAGAAGGTTGTCGTGCTTTCACTTCTGTTAACATTATGTCTCACACCGTGACTCAGGACCCAATTGCTTCTCTGTGCTGTGGATGCCTATCTACCTATGCAACCCAGCACTGCCCAGGTATTCCACTGCCTTGCCACAATAACCCGATCTGCTCAATGCTCCCCTCCGACGCCCAGCTTTGACACATTGAAAGGAGTATTGAAAGTGTTCGCTTAGCCCGATTCTCAACCTGCTGCGATTTCAGAAGACATTCCGATCATAGAACCAAATGCGCCTTGCTCCACTCCACGCCTTTCACGGTTTACCTGCCAGCTACGACCTCAGAGACGCCATCACTACCTTCACTCTCACTCTCGGAGTCATTCGCAGTGCTGTGGTTTGCGCGCCGGCGCAACCGGTCGCCTCAACGTTGACGTTTCTTTCGCTTCCGCTCCAACTCTAATCTTCCTCAGGAAGTGACGCTTGTGTCCTCTGCGAGGAGAAGGAAAGACTTTTCACCAGGACATCTGAACCCTTCAATGCGTTTTCCCTGGGCCACCTCGCTGGATTGAGGACTAAAAACCTGGCCCTTTTTTATGACTGGCCCAATTGGCAACTGTAAGCCTATTTCGGTTCCTGCCATGAACTCTCGTCAAGCTTGCTCTGTCGCCCGACGACTATTCCACCTCAGCACGCCTCAGGCACGAGCGATTTCGGGCCCTGCACCACCTGTTGCTTTTCGACGTCTGTTAACGTCATCGTCCAACGGCGCGAAAAATGACTCAAATATGGGTGCCGCAACTTTCCGGGCGCCGGCGGCACGACATTCGGTCTGGCCTCAGTCCCAGCTTGTGGCTGTCATAGCCGGAGCTAGCTTGCTTTGTGTCGCCATCTATCTGTATGCCGCCCCCCATGCAACATTCGATGCTCATTATCCGAGCTCAGACGCAGTCACATCTTCCCAACCTGCCCATCGATCCAGCGATTGCTCTGCGATCGTTGAAGATGAGGGCCGGGATCCGAGTCTTCCTCGCTTTCGTATCAACGAAGTGCGTAAACACGGCCGTGACTCTGACAACCCATGGGTCATACATGGCGACAAGGTTTACGACATCACGGAATGGATATCAGCACATCCTGGCGGCCAAGTTATCCTTCGAGCTGCTGGAGGCTCTATTGATCCTTACTGGGACATCTTTACAATCCACAAAAACCAGTACGTCTACGACATTCTGTCGCAGTATCTAATTGGCTATGTCGACCGAGCAGATCTCATCAATGGAAAGCCTGCCCAAGACCAGATTGAGGACCCTTTCCAGAATGAGCCAGACCGCCATCCTTCACTCATCACACGTACAGCCAAGCCGAGGAATGCAGAGACGCCGAGTGAGGCACTCAGCTCACACTTCCTAACTCCCAACGAGTTGTTCTACGTTCGCAACCACATGTGGGTGCCCAACGTTCAAGCCAACGCGTCGGAAGATCACCGTCTCACCATAGAACTCGTGGACGGCACGATGAAAGAATACACGCTTCGAGACTTGAAAACAAAGTTCCCCCCTCGAAAGGTCACTGCTGTTTTGCAATGCTCTGGTAACCGCCGGAGCCATATGAATTTAGACTCGGGTCGCACAACAAATGGCCTTCCGTGGCAGGCTGGTGCAATTTCTAATGCCTCGTGGGAGGGCGTTCTTCTTTCCGATTTGCTGGCAGACGCTGGATTGGACCTGAACGAGGCTAGGAATGGATTGGGCGACACCAAGCACGTCCAATTCATGGGTATGGAAGCGTATGGTTCATCGATTCCTATCAAGAAGGCTATAGATCCTCTAGGTGATGTACTGCTAGCTTACAGCATGAATGACGAGCCTCTTCCGCGAGATCATGGCTTTCCACTCCGAGCCATCGTTCCAGGATATGTCGCTGCTCGGTCTGTCAAATGGTTGAATCATGTTACGCTCAGTGACGAGGAGAGCCCAAGCCAGTGGCAACGTAAAGATTACAAATGCTTTGGCCCCAATCAGACCAAGGTAGACTGGGATACTGCCCCAGCCATCCAGGAAATGCCTGTCCAAAGCGCCATCACATCACTACAGCTAGGAAAGTGGACAAAACCGAGCGTTGAGCCTCATGCGCTGAAGAACAGTGAGGCCATCAACTCTCCTTCACAAAGCACACCGGAACAAGAAATTACTATGGCGGGGTATGCATTCTCCGGGGGCGGACGGTCAATTGTCCGAGTAGACGTGTCTCTAGACGGCGGCACTTCATGGGATCAAGCGCATATCTTACCAGACTGTGTAACCAAAAACGGGACACCTTCTCCATGCCAAGGTAATGGATCTTGGGCCTGGACAAGATGGAGCTTCAATGGACACATTCCCCTAGACAGTTTTAAGGAGAAGACTCCAGCAAAAAGCACAGAGGCCCAGAGTACGCCGAGCGCTCAACGCTGTACCACTGTCCTGGTCAAGGCGACTGATGACGCCTACAATACGCAGCCCGACAGTCACACCGCAACATGGAATTTGCGCGGGAACCTCGCGTCAGCATGGCATCGGATACAAGTATGCACGGACTGTTCCCGTGCGCCGACGAGGAATACATAGCAACAACACACGAGGGGTTGGATTGTGACATCGCATCTGAAGTAATCTCTTTCTTGGACTCGCGATTTCGAGCCATCGCGGCTGTTTTTCATTCCACAAGTTTTTCTTGATTGTTCTTTTCTCGTTGGAGAAGTATCACTGCATGGAGAATGCGAATGCTTTTTATCTGGTTATGTCAGTCAGTGTGCGTGCGTCCACACCGTTGATTTGTACATCATTGTTTGTGATTCATGTTTAATATCGCGTTCTATGTACCTGATCCAAATCTTTCATGTACATTGGGACAGCGATTCATTGTTAGAACTTAGACGCAAGCTGGCCTTGCTACATACTCCGCTGCTGGCACCATTCTGGAAAGGTGGCACGCGAGAGACATATATAACTTTTTTTTTTGGTCTATAGAAATATATTCCTTTGTATACATAGTACGCTGCAATATTATGACCACACTTTCTCCTCCTTCATACCTATCTGCCGCACGCAGCAACGACTATTCATCGAGTCTGACTCGGTATTTCGTGAGCGCTACGCCCCAATTATACGTCGCCTCTATCCGAACGGTCTCAGCTAGGTCGAACAGAGCACAAGTAAAGTTCATTCTTTATCTCCCCTTTGTTCTTTATTCGATGCTAGGTTCATCATCAGAGAAATAGTCAAATTCTCCAGGAATCTGTGCCTCTTCGTCTTCTTCACCGTCCTCGTCAACGGCTGTTAGCACAGCGGCAGCGGCTGCTGCACCGGTTTCAAGGTTGGCAACCCCACCGGGAGTTTGAGGGTCAGCTGAGCCTAACGGGGTGCGTGCTTGCACAAGACCAGCGAGCCCTTCCAGAGGTGATCGTCCAGAAGCAGAAGGCCTGCCACCAGCGGCGTTTCTAACTTGACCCGCGACTGGAGCCGTCTCCGTGGTCACCTTCTTCAATTTCTCCTCTACAAGTGATTTAGGTTGATCAGGCTGCGAGTCATCCAGAAGAAGAGGACCCCCAGTGGGCTTCAAGTTGATTCATGTTAGCAAATACGATGATATTTTACCTGAGAGATCATGGGAAAAGACTTGCCTTTTTGACGGGTTTGTAACGACCGCTTTGGAAACTGACAAACTTCAGTTGGCTCGGCACAACTCGAGTCAAATTTCCAATCTCGTAGCCGATCTTTTCTTTCTCGAGCTTCTTCTTGGCTTCAGACAAGCTGCTTTCCTTTTCATCACTCTCCTTCTTCTCTGCCTCGGCAGTTTCCTCTTCCTTTTTCTTGTCTTTTTCCTTGTCTTCATCAATGTCCATCTTATCACTCTTTGGGTCTGTCGGGCCCGTGGAGTCAATGTCCATGCTGTCGCGTTTTTGAGCGCGCTCCTTTCGCTGCGCCCGTCGTTTGGCTTGCGCAGTCGTCGACAAGATGGCTGTAGCGATCATCACTGGCCCTTCTGCAACCTTGACTTCTTGCTCGGGTGGATAATCGAACAAGCCCTGGCGAGTGGCACATTGGAACTTGATGTCGGGTATCTCCAAATCATTATCGAGTCCGATGATCGCAGTTGGAGAAAAACTCAGAGACAGAAAATGTGTAAAGGGAAACCAGTACCAATACTGAGTAAACACGGCCATGCCAACAATGCCTGCCATGTTAAGATTGCCCGTTTGGGTCTGAAGACCTATGGTGCAGTTGCGGCCTCCAGCGTCAATGATTCCAAGACCGAGAGCAGCACCAAACTTCGTCATGGCATCTTCGTGACGATCACCTACCACTCTTCTCAGATTCTTTCGTACAGATGGCACCTTTGGGTTCATAACATCGTTCTGCTGAATCAAGATCATCGACAGAGCAATCAAAGCACCTTGCCTTACGAAATCGGTCGGATCTTTCATCATAGGCTCGAGCAGATCGATAGCTTCATCGAGTCCCGTTCCAGCACATGAAATTCCCAGGGCCATCGCAGACCCGTATCGAACGTGCGGATTATACGATTCTGAAAGCAATTCGACCATACGAGGGACGCTGCTCGGCTTTCTGAATAAGATGAATCCCAAACTCATAACTGCAACTCGACGAACATCATCGTTCACATCACTGACGGCAGTGTGTAACAGCTTCCGTATGGCTTTGTTGCTGCCAGTCCCGCAATAGGCCATTGCAACCGTCATAATACCACCATACCGCAGCGTCGCATCAGGATCATTGAGCAATCCCTCAATGAGCACATCGGCTCCTTCCTGTCGGCCAAACATGATCAAGGCCATTCCTAAAGCGACACCACGAACAATTCTTTCATGTGTGGTCTCGTGAGCGTAGTTGATCATGTCTTCAAGAGCTTTCACGTTGCCAGTTCCAAGCATGATGAGACCCATTGACACACCGACTGCCTCACCATTCAGAGCTGAATCCTGGAATAATATATCTTTGAGCTTCCCAAAAACTTGACTGTCACCAGTTGCCATGCCAGCAATACCCAAGCCAAGGGCTCCTCCGTGCTGAATGACTTCGTCTTCAGCTTGTACTAATTGATCTTTGAGGTAGTCCAAGGCATCTGCGCCGTGGTTGGCATGAATCAACCCATAGGCGTACAAAGCGCCACCTTGACTAAAGATGGAGCCACCGCTAAGTCCCCCCTGCCGGGGAAGATAAGGCTCGAGCAATTTTCTCGACTGCGATAAGTTGCCTCGGTGAATGACCCCTAGTGCTGCCGTAGCGGTGAACTTGGACCAGTTAACGGCCTTGCCCAGCCATTCGAGGTTGTCGCGAAAGAATTTGTCATTGGTGGTGCCTTGGTTCATGAAGGCGTTGCAAAAGGTAACAGCGGTGTGGAAAATGGAATTGCGACCTTCAAGGCTGTCGCGAACTCGGTTCAAAATGCTTAAATCCGTGTGGTTGTTGCGGTACAGAAATTCGAGGTTCAACCGAATCGTCTTGGTCCCGTGAAGAATCGAACGAATGTTTCGATAGACTTTGGCATCGTCTTCGGAGAGGTCATCTGCAGCAGAGCCTTCTTGGTTTGCAAGAAGAGGTTCGCTTTCAGCTGTCGGCTCGGATGATTGGTCTCCTTCAGTGGCTTTGTTGGGAGACGGCAACGACGCCAGGACCTTACTCAGGAACTCCTGCGTCCCGTTGTCGTAGAGATCGAATGCTATCTGATACGCGTTGGCGATGGACGTACGATCACCATTGGTAATGAGTGTTCGAAGCATGCGAGACGCCTCGTCATTGGCATCTAGGTAGACGACACATCTTGCGATGGCAAAGTAGTCAGGATTGGGAATGTCGTTCAGAAGATCGAGAATCAATCGCAAGATTTCTGTGCGAAAACTTCGTTCTTGAACAATGTCCATGCAGATACCCAGTATATATTCCATCAATTCCTCAACGGGACCCTGCACGTCATCCTGAGTCTTTGATTTGGATGTCTTTGCGTCGTCACTGGCTTGTTGAATGACGCGTCGCAGCACTTGTAGATTACGGGCTTCTACAGCTATGCCAACTACCTGCCGGTAACGACCTTGCTTGAGACAGGTTGCGAATAGTCGTTCGATAATTCGATGCAACGAGGCCTCCATGGCCTTGTCGGGAAGCTCGGTGATTGAGACAGAGCGCCCCTGCTTAGCAATGGGCTGAAACGTGGCATCGAGCAGGGTGTTATCGATCGAAGCACGAGAGAGCAGTGACTTAGGCGGCAGAGTCGTATGGGAGAATGGGGTTGTTGGAGACATGGCGGTGCCGTGGGCCGGGTTGGGAAATGTCGTTTTAAGTTCAGAGGAGTCCGTATCCATCGCAGCTTGTGGTTTGATGTTCTTGGCAGCAGTTGTTGCAATGTACTGGTCAACACACTTGGAAATGATGGTCTCCTCAAACTCGCTGGGCGCATCTAGCTTGAAGAGATCCCCAGAAGCCAGCGCAAATACCATGCTATCGTTATATGCCTGGAGGTGGTAGTAGACCTTGGCCAAGACAAGAGCAGCCAGCGGGCGTTCGGGAAACGTATCATCTTCGTACAGTGCTTCTCTATTGCGAGTCGCGACATCAATACTTGAGGATCCCATACTTGGTTGCGGCAAATCGTCCAGGTACAAAGTAACTTACATTTGGCTTAAAGAACTAGCAACTTCGGTCCAGACCGTGTCGATATCATCGTTCAGAGTCTGGAGAGCGAAGATTTTGAGTTCAGGTTCCTCATCAGCCAGAAAGGCCAGCACGCCACTCGCTGATATGAGGCCGGGCATGTTGTAGGTCGCTGTTGAAAGAGAGATAAGATAGGAGTTACGGCATCGACAAGAAGCTGGGAAGATTGACGATCTAGTCAGTGAGATACAAGGTGTGCTGATTGTGCAGTGCGGTGGCGAGCTTATGCTTGAGGCTACAGGAAGTCAAAGGCGCGAGCGAGACAGACAATCCACGTCAGGTAGCTCTGCCTTGAGAGTGCACGGACCAATTTGCATTCGGGGTGCTGCGTAAAGGCATACATAGGTAGGTTACAGATAGTACATAGCTTGTTCACGTGATGACGTGCCTGATTTGCTCCTTTCGGCCGGTTTGCATTCGTACCGCGTTGGAGGCCTAACCTGGGTGATAGTATCTGCCGGACAAGTTATACATAATCCAATTTTGCGGAAACGTGCTTGAGTATTCATGCAAATTGCACTTCAAAGAAACCTCCTGGTCACTGCAAAGTGTGGCAGCCCAGCTCTCATGCCCAGCCTGGCAGTCTATCAATGGAACGATGATGTCCTGTGCAAGAAGCAGCTTCAAGTGATTGTCGAATTCATATGAACATGCACGTACATCATTGGCTGCCTCCTCCGACGAACGCCCCAGTGTGTTCTAATAACATATGCGCTCAGTACAAACAAGAAGTCAACATAAAACAGCGTCAATGCACAAGATAGTGTGGACCGAAGAGAGCGTGCGGATTACAGCTGTTACGGTCGTCGAAATTGCGACTTTGTATGGTTTCGAGGGACCTCTTGCCGGTCACTGACAGGCGAACTGATGTTGTGGATTAGAGTGTAAGCTCAGGTAGTGATGCTCAGGTTCTGAGCAACCCTGGAATACTCTTCTGTTTGTGAGCGACCCTGGAATACTCCGTCTGTTTGTGAGCATGTGCTCCGCTTGGCTCGTTCGTTTGTACTATATAATCGTAATTGAAGAAAAAAGGAAAGGAAGCCACGGTACAGAGGAGAAGAAGGTGGGCCTGGTTGGTTGCACCCCACGAGGAGATAATCTGTACAAAATACATACTGTTGTGTTTCCATGGGCCAATTATTAAGCCTGAACCAGGCCTGAAAAAAAGTCAAGGCCGGCGCATTCCCATATTTGCCCGACTCCTCCCATCTGTTGTTATCCAGACTTGCACATCCCTGACCTCAGGCATCATACTTCCTTATTGTCGCGACATTCGATAGCCGTGCTGCTTCTCGCGCAGCCTTCATCCTCATTGTCCGACGTTGCGACAGCGCTGCTGTTAGTGGCGCGAGACACGACTACCTTGAGCCTTGGTCTGCTCCCTGCTCCCATTGACGCCACGTGCACATCAAGATACAGTACATACTGGCGCAGTATTTTTCTTCCCTCTCTTGCGACAGGTGACAATGTCAACTTGCGACTCCGACTCGCCTAACTCGATAACATCTGTCCCCCGCCTGATAAAGCGCGAAGCTTGATCTCCTAACGCCCTCAGTAACGCGTGGTTCTCGAAATATCGACAAGGGCTATCAGTGAGTGCGCGCCCGGCAGCTGCTGAAACCCATCCTACCACCCCTTGTCGATACACCACACGATCGATGGGAGAGCCAAGTTGCCGCGTGAAATTCAGACTCTTAAACTACGATGGATCTTCGTTCGGTGCTCAATACGTCCGATAATGGCGAGCGTCGACCACCGAAGCCTTCGCCAAAGTCGCAGGAAGATGCACGGCAACGAAATTCACAAGAATCACAAGTGCAGCAGCAGCAACAGTTACAGCGGCAAGAACAGTTACAGCAGCAACAACAGTTACAGCAGCAACAACAGATACAGCAGCAACAACAGATACAGCAGCAACAACAGATACAGCAGCAACAACAGCTACAGCAGCAACATCAGTTACAGCAGCAACATCAGTTACAGCAGCAGCAGCTACGGCAGCATTCTCGAGCTGGACCACCTCAAATCTCAGCTCCATACCCCTATCGAGACTATACTCAAGCGCAAGCTCATCCCTCTCCTGACAAGGTAGCTGGTCAGGAATATTCTCGCCATGTCCAACCGCAGACGCAGATTGCATACTCTCATCCTTCGCCATATCAGAACGCCGGGTTGCCGTATGCTGCGAGTGCTCCGCAACCTCCGCAACCTCACCATTCCCATCACGCTGGATCATTCCACGATGCACGATCTCCCGGAGGCTTGCCAGTGCTAGTACAGTCCAGTCGTCGTCCAACACAGGCACCAGGAAACGCAGCCGGCGCATCAGATTATCCATTTCCTGCGAGCCAGAATATTCAAGACTCTTCCAGCCCGATTTCACGAAGCCGATACCCCTCAGGCTCCTATGGACAACAAGCGCCGCCGCAGCAAGATGGGCTCATGCAAAGAGATGCTGCGCAGTCATCCGGTATATATGGACCGCAACATCACATCCCACAAACACCTCCTATTAGTACTGCTGCTGGGCCCTCACAACAATACGCTCGCCAGCGGTCTCAATCTATACAGTCGACACCGACTCCAAAATCCGCGCATAGTCAGCCGCGTTTTGCTCCGACTCCAATTCAAGAAAGCCCGAATCAAAGCGCACGCCCGAAACCCGAGTATCGGCATCCTTCACAGCCACCGACACCACTTGGGCCGCCTGGACGGCCTCAGTCGGCCAATTCTCGACCGCACCCTACACCGCATACAAACTTTACACAGCCTCCCAGCCCATATCAACAGCGCCTGGCGTCCGTTGGCACTGGCCAGCAGCCACAGTCACCAGTATTGGCAAGTGCGCATCATCGCCGGGTGTCTGCATCTATCAGTCAAGAGCCACAGATTGCCGAAACCCCCCAGCGGCCCAAATCTTTGCACTCCCGGGAGCAAAGCCCGTCTGTCAGTCCGCGAACTCGGATCGCCTCCTTTGCGAGCAACTCTGATCGCGTCATGGCCTCGCCTGCCGAGAGCGACAGGAAGTCAATAATTGCCTCACAGGATCTCGCCTTGGACGCAGACCGTGATTGTGCACCGGCACCGGCACCGGCGAAGCGTAAGCTAGTTGATCGCAGTCTGAGTCCAAAAGAGCTAGACCGCAAGCCTATCCAGCCGCCACCACCACTCGAAATGAATGGTAGCAATGTTAGTAGCAAGCATGATACGACTTACTCTCCCGCGCCAAGAAACAAACGTCTTCGTCGTTTGCAATCACCCATCTGGGCCCAAAGCGCTGAAAGTTTGGGAAACAAGATGCCCAGCCAAGCAAACTTTGTTCTACAGAAGCGAGGACCTTCACATTCAACAAATGGAAAAGGTGAGGGCGGTACCGCCAAGATTGACCTTCCGAGTAGACCTGCATCACCCGAGACAACAAGAACGTCAACATCCAGTGCATCTAAGCCAGCAGCGCCCCGCGCGCCACCCCCGACAGAGCCTGGGCCTCAGCACATTCTGGGACCATGGGAAGCCAGCATCACTGGTGTCAAACCGTACGAGGAAATATCGAAAACCGTCGCCGACTTCATATTCATTCATGTTGTCAATAATCCCGACATCAAAGAGATCAACAGTCGAGGAATTCAGTTCGAAATCGAGGCAAAACTCGGAACACTCATCGACAAGGACACCAATTTCCGAGTGGATAGACTGTTGGATACAGAGTGTGTGCTACATGACAACGGTCGCGTAGCGTTCAGAAGCAGTATGACAGAGGTGAGACAATCCACGCTTGACTTGACGTGGAATTAACCCCGCCACACCTGACCATGATCGCAACAAGGGCTAACATGCTGCAGGCGCATCATAAAATGTTCAACGATTTCCTGAATGATGTGGTAATAAAGACCGATCCTCGAGCCCCTAACGGAGCTTGCCGCGTGCAGGTACACTACAAGCACAGACGTGAGGTTGATCGGTATTTCGAACTCACTCCAGAGTTACAAAATCGGCTTCCGGGCTGTATCAGATCCCGAATTGGGTCGCGTGCAAGGACTGTGAAAGCTCGCGTGACTTATGATCAGAAAACTGGAGAAGTGCTAAACAAAATTGTCAAAGCGAGAGTAGCAGACATTGACATACACATGCCAACGAATCCTATGGACTGCCGAATAAGCATCAACTTGGAAATGAACTGGGATGGACCAGTGCAAGAGCTGGAGGAGCTGGAGGTGGCTCAGAACGACAAGTCTTCAAACAGGCAAAAGGATCGTCTGAGTTACACACAAGGGCATTATCAGATTGACCTAACCCAAGTACTCATGTCGAATTCAGGCCCCGGGGTAAGTTTCTTTTTTACTTCGGTGCTTGTCTCGCGCTGCGCCCCGTCCCTTCGTTTTCTATTCTCTCTCTTTCCTTCTCCCTCTCTCCCCCTTTCTGTGTATGTGTGTTGCTAACGATACGTACTAGAACATGCAGAAAACGGACAAGGAGCATGAACTCGAAATAGAATTAGCGTCCCCCATTGTACTCGACCAGGGTGCAAAGGCCATGAGTGGAGCACCTCACAGATACCAAGAATTAATTGAAGGGTTCCTGGACAATGTACGAGTGCTGGCGCGAAACGCCAGGGAATTTGGCTAATGGGCAGAATGACTGGCCGTTGGCCAAATATCTGGTGGCGCTGGCGTTACCATGGGTTTGCAGCGACAAGTTGCATTTGCGTGTACAAAGATGTGATGTTGGTTGAGCTCTTCACCACGTGCAATCTTGCGAATAGGAGAACCCACAGAAATTCGGTCAGGTTCCTAAGATTGTAGGCGTAGGCTTCCATTCGTCGATGGCGCATAGGTTGTGTTGATCATATGTTGTCGCTCTTGAGACGTGCCAGCCAAGTGGCTGTGTCTTGTATCTCCCTTTGACTGCCCATGGATGGGCGGTCTTTCTTCCGGCAGTTCATGTCAAGTTTGGCCTCCATATCTGATCCGTGTTGGAAAGTAACCTGATGTTCGCGGGGGCTGAGCAAAACTGCTTGAAAATGATCGCGATCGGGCTCAATTAGTTTTATGGATTCAGAAGTCTTCAAAGACGAGACGGAAAGCTTATCTTCTTTATGTGTTCGGCGCATCTGGGTAATATCACAGGGTGTTTAGTACTTGTTTTCTCTGCTATGAAGGGGTCCGCTACCGATATATGATACCCGATTTCATCCGATGTATCGGCACAAACAACGCACAATTACAGGATTGCGACTCTACATATCTTATTGCCTGTTCTAGGCCTGACTAGATACTCCGAGCTATTGTCAAATACAGGGTTCTTTCTCTTCTTTTCTTTGACAACTTCTTCTTTCCCGAATTCTCTCACCCAGTTGTAACCTACCTAATCTTGCTTATGCCCGTCTGCCGAGGCTACATACCGGTATGTACATGCCTCCTAGGTACCTAACCTACGATAAGCTACGACGTGAAAGGTCCGGCCGAGTGGGTCATGCTCCACGACGGTTCGTTGAACCTTATCTCAGTCGCAACTCGCAAGATAAGTGTCGTGTCGTCACAATAAAGCGGTTATCATGAGCCTTTGCTGTCGATGTCACTACGGCTCGAGGCCGTTATGCGTTAGCACATCATGCCCGTGGTCAATGGAGTCCCTTGCATACCAGTGCAATCTGTATCCGACATCCGTAATACCATAGTTCGGTACGTCAAATTTGGTCGTTTCCTTTGTAGGTAGTCTGTGTGCATTGTCGCATCACGTCTTAAAACTCAGAGACGAGGCAGAGGTGTCGGTGTCAGTACCTAAGGTACTACAATCTCCTCGTCCTTCTTCAGCAACTAAGACTTTTGACCCATGAAGCCGGTCTCTGAAACCTCCACGTCCGTTACTCGAAATCAAAAGGGCCCCCTTCAAGATTATCTGCTGATTCTCTTTTGATATCTCTCTGCAGCATTTCATCGGCCACCAGATTGCCGTCATGAACGAGAATCATGGGCCAGATTCCATTGCGCCACACAACACATCAACCAAGAGTAGCATCATCACTCGAATCAAGGGTCGTATTCGAACCGCGCTTCATTCATTTACCACCCGAGATGGCCTTCTCGGCGAGTACGACTATGCGTTTCTGTTCCGACCGAATCTTCCTCTTATGGCCAAGAGTACCTACAGAAGCCCCTTTTTTGGCATCAACGATAAGATGCCAACGCTTCTCGGTATGCTGCTTGGCCTACAGCATTCTCTCGCCATGTTAGCAGGCATCATCACCCCTCCTCTTATCTTGAGCGGAACTGGGGGGGCAAATCTTGAACCAGCGCAGCAACAGTATCTAGTCTCTACAGCCTTGATTGTTTCTGGATTGCTGTCAAGTATACAGATCAACAGGTTTCGAATTCCAAAGACAAAGTAAGTTTTGTTCGTACACTTCGTGTGCAATGGCCATGCGAAATTTTGCGTCTGTATAAGAGTCAATGAATCATCTCATGCTATCGGGTTTACAATCATTTCATGTGAAAACTGTGGATTGGCATGGACTCACAGTCTGCTGGGCAAGAGCCAAAGTTCAGAAATCCAATACACTCAGATTCTAATTTTTCTTCTCCCTCAGCTATTTTATCGGGACAGGAATACTTTCCGTCGTAGGCATATCTTTTAGCATCATTCCCATCGCCCAAGGCGCTTTCAAACAGATGTATGCTAATGGGTCATGTCCCTCTGACTCACGCGGTAATCCACTTCCATGTCCCCGAGGATATGGTGCTCTAATCGGCACGTCCTCCATATGTGCCCTCGTTGAGATTCTGATCTCGTTTCTTCCGCCCAAGATACTCCTCAAAATGTTTCCTCCGATTGTGACTGGCCCTACTGTCATGCTCATCGGTGTTCACTTAATCGGGAGTGGCTTCAAGGACTGGATGGGGGATAGTGGTCCATGTGCCAATCCAGCGAGTTCCGGAGACCAAGCCAGTTTCTTCGCCTTATGTCCCAACCTGAACGCTCCGCATGCGCTGCCATGGGGCTCTCCTGAATACCTGGGTCTCGGATTCGCGGCGTTCATCACCATCATACTGTGTGAACGCTTCGGATCTCCGATTGTCAAGTCTACCTCGGTTGTCTGGGGTCTGCTTGTTGGTTGCATAATTGCCGCGGCGTGTGGGTATTTCGACCGAAGTGGAATCGACTCAGCTCCCGTTGTGTCCTTTATCTGGGTGCACACGTTTCCTCTTTCGTTATATGGGCCTCTAGTTCTGCCGATCATGGCGGTTTTTGTGATTTGCGCGACTGAAGCCGTGGGTGACATCACAGCAACGTGCGACGTCTCACACATGGAGCTCCAAGGACCGATCTACGAATCGCGGATACAGGGAGGTCTCCTCACGGACGGTCTCAATGGAATTGTGGCAGCCATGATGACAATGACCCCGATGAGCAGATTCGCTCAGAACAATGGTGTCATAGCTCTGACACGATGTGCAAACCGCAAGGCTGGCCTGGCTTGTTGCTTTTTTCTCATCGTCATGGGAATTTTTGCCAAATTTGCTGCAGCCTTGGTAGCTATTCCGTCACCTGTTCTGGGAGGCATGACTACTTTCTTGTTTACTGCAGTGACGGTGTCGGGAATGGCCATTATCAGTCGCGGGACGTCATTCGATCGGCGTACACGATTTATCCTCACAGCTGGTCTAGCCTTGGGCTACGGTGCGACATTGGTCCCAACTTACTTCGACAGAATCTTTTCTTACTCAGGTGATAATCACGCATTGAAGGGCTTTCTCGATGCCATTGTGTTAATTATGGAAACTGGATTTGCGGTGACAGCCGCGATCTGCATGATACTGAATTTAGTTTTGCCTGAGGAGCCAGAGGAGCTTGGGGAGCTTGAGGAGGTATCGAGTCGGAGGATTCCGCGGAGCCGCAGTAACGGGAAGATATAAAGGTCACGAGAGTAATTGATACGAAAGCTGTAGACTTGACCAGGTGGAGGCAGAGACACATAAACTCACATACAGGATATTAATTTATAGAATAATTAGCGGCAGGTTCTTTCCTGCCTTCTCCTTGAGAGTACACGTAAGGCAAATCTGTCAACGCTATGGCATTGGGCAGTAGAGCGCACATATCTCGTTGCCTTGATTTTCAATCCTGATTATCCTAACAACAGGAACAGATTTGAAGCTGCTTTCAGTTGAAATACATACGAAATTGGCCTTGAATTATCCGCGAAAAAAAACCCCCCGAAGTCGCAACAGGATGGGTTCATAGAGCACACACGGTCGACTTCATTGGCTGCGGACTCGTCACCGAGCTCATCAAGGCTTGCGTCGGAGCTCAGAAAGGAATGGAAGTCGTCTCCAGCCATTTAGACGCGATCCTTCTTTGATTAGAGAATTCATAGTGTTGTCAGAGACTCCAGACTTCTTCTTGGACTTGTAGTTGGCCATGTACTTTCTCGATAAGACGCTTGGCAAGCTTGAGCTCAGGACATACCGAGAAAAGATGATCCGGCTTGCGAAAGAGGCGGCAAACGAATTCGACACCTTCTGGGAGTCGCTGTCGTGGCGGGTGAATTTCCTTGCACCACGTGGTTAATGTTTCACTTTCGACCTCCTCTTGCCTTGCTGCAGCCTGCAACAAGTCACTATGTTCCATTTGTGAACGCGGATCAAACCAGAGAAAACAGAATTTCCTCCTGGCTAAATTACTCTCCTTACCATGATCGACAACTTGGATTGCTTGCAATGCGCGAGGACGAAGGGCCTATAAGATTCTCAGGATGATCAAGAAGACTCAGGCTTGTTTTAAATTTTGTTTCGATTGAAATGGCAATCCGTCTGAGAAACCGATTTGATGCTAGCGCTGACGAGGTGAAAGGTTCCGGAGCTGGGTCTTTACCTTATCTTCAACACAATGAGGATCAATCAGTTCCTTGAAAACTCCCTTAGAATTAGAATTATGAAGACAAGATAGTTGCTCATGAGCTGCCTCTTTTGATAGTGGCAACGCTACATACCTTTTCACTTGCGACATTGAGCGAGCGCGTATGGCCAGATGCAGCACTCTTCGAAAAATCTTCCCACTTGACAATTGACAAATAATTCATTTGTAATCTTACGGTCACACTGGAGTCAAACGCGTACGAATGAAATATTCTGAGCCACACATATCCACGGGTCACATGCCGCAGGAGTCAGGACACACTTCTTTAGAGACAAAAAACTTGGGTTTTGATACAGATTTTACAGATTTTTCTGGCGTTGAAATAGGATCCTGGATACAAGTAAATATACCTAGGTCGATCAGTGGCGAGTCTGGCGACGACACGACTTTCCGCCTCCACCGCACAGCTCTAACTTTCCCGCCCCGCCCTTGGCTTTATTGCCATTCGCGCATGATCTGGACGAGACTTCATTACCTAGTTTCAGACGTCTTGAGCTGTTGTTGTGCACTGAGAGATAATGTGGTAGCTGCCAGGTCTTATTATGTGCGACCCTATTTATTATGGTCACGTCTCGCGATAGATTCACTTTTCGCACTGATAATTGTTCAGCTTTCGATTACAATTTAGGTAGCCTCTACGGTGGTGCAGCCAGCCAGTTGGCATCGTAGGCTCGTAACTGAAGGCCCAGAGGCGGAGCTGCAGCGCTCACGCCTTGAGCAAAAGGGGGGTACATATCTACCTATGTACTCTGTACATGATCGGCTCCATATCCGTGAGCTGATCCTCAAGTATCATACAGTGGCCCCAAATGAATAACGCGAAAATCTCCCCACTTTTCGTCGCGATGCGTCAATTTAGCTTCATCCAAAAACCAACCCATCATCTTTGAGCAGCCATGGCTACGT
>SRQG01000237.1:0-45840 GCA_018360325.1 Claviceps aff. humidiphila group G2b | reverse complement strand
GCATGTACGGAGTAGACAGGTGAAAAGTTTTTCGCGCGCGACGCGCAAGCCAGCGTCCTGTACGGAGTACATACTGAGTATAAAATTTTTAATTGAAAGGCCCGTCTTGAACTGTGTGATGACAATCCGTACCCTGAGGGGGGTCCACCTCACTCCGGGACTGACCAATCGCTATCGATTTCAATTTTGGACCCACTTCTAAGGGTAGTAGACAGGGGCCCTGGGAGGGTAGTGATTACTATACCCTCATTGGGAACATACCTCGTACGGAGCACAGAGTGAATGCCAAGACCATCTGACGCGAGGCGGCTCAATTTTCAACACCAGCTTTTAAAAATGCATGATACGTACTCGCCCAACTCGCCGGCTCATCCCGCGGGCCGCAGCCGCTCACTTCGTCCTGACTCTGATGAGTGTCTTAATAATCCTCGTCTCGGCCGTGTTCAAGTCTCGGAGCTGACGTCTAACTTACTTGGCTAGCAGCTGAAATGTAATGATTGACTGCATCATCGCGTTGCGTCACAGCCGAAGTAATGGCCTCGTGGTGCCACGCTACCTAACTAAGTCAAGACCTGCCCGGCAGTCGTTGAAAGCTTGATCCCTGATGCAGCGCAGCGTGTGAAGAACAAATGAAACTGGAGTCCCCGTGAAAGACGAGTTGTATAAGAGGATTCGGGGTGCCGTCACGAGATACACAGGATCGCATGGAATGGCGACGCAGGCTGTCCATCATGATACCAGTCGTAGTCTCCTTGGTTAGCGACGATGGTTGCGTGCGTTGACGACTGTAGTGTTCTAAAGCAGCGTCTCCAAAAGCGCATCCAGCTCCAGTGTATAACAAAATGGTGAGCGCGTACAGTGCACGCGACTCAACACTGCACATGAATGAAGTACATACGAAGTATCACGGCACCCTTTTCGATGTCTGTGAATTCGGCGACCATTTTAGCGCATGACACCGATATCTGCATCATGTGGCCATAGCACGAAGTACCTGCTGGCAATGCAGTAAGCCCATGCCTTGACGGACAAACCGCTAGCTAAAGCTGACACTGTATTTGGGACACATCGTGCTGTTGCCACACAAAATATTGGTGTAGCAGGTGGCCAACAAGAGTCAAGAGTCAAGAAGTCAAGACTCAACCCCCCTTCATACGTGGAGGTTTGGGGAGGCTGACTGATCAAGTAAATTCGCATTTTAGATTTTCGGTTACGTGCATACGGGCTGCTGCGCGCCTTATTTTCCGGCGGCAGAATGTTGACCGCCCTGGCGCACTAGAAATTTTTCGAACTGTGTGTCACTCCGACTCACGGCGGTTTGGTAGATTTTCGTGGTGACAAAAGCTTGCACCAATTACCGCGAATATGAAGACAAACAGCATAGAAAACAACCCGGCGGTTTGGTCGTTGTCTTAGCTATGTATTTAGGGTTGTGAATTATCGGTACATATTGTTGGGGGTCAATCAGGGTCCGTTACGCTGCCAGAACACCATTCCAGCCTCGAGAGTCGTACGGCCATCGGCGCATCCAACTTCAGTTCTCACGGAGTACATACATACATAGCTTGTAAGTCGACTGCTTTGCCTTCCGGATCTGCATTTCGTCACGTCCGATGCCAAGGCATGCCCAGCCCACGCACGTAAGCAAGCTGCATGAGTATGTGTTCGCTCTGAAGGTAATCATCGATGACAATGGCGTGGACATAAGACCCCCGTCTCTTCAACTTCCGCCGGAGAGAATCATACCATCTACGCCGTAATACATGGATCGATGCACTCGGACGTGGAGCCCAGACTTCCTCTTCCTAGTCATGCCGACTCGTGCCCACCGCGGCACCGCCAAGCCGAGATAAGCTCACCGTCCCCATAAATTAAAAAGACTTGGGGCCCCCCAGGATGGCATGACCCATGAGTCCATGTCAACACCTTTTCAATTTGCCTCATAGCGACGACGACGACGACGAGCACGACGCCGACGACGACGACTTCTCGAGTTGGACCGACCAAACAAGAAGGCATACCGAAAGAGATCGAACCGTCTTCCAGGGGAGCAAGCTACACTTCGCACACCGCCGGCAAGCGATAACAGAAGGAAAAAAAAAATTCCTTCCTCTTCTCCACTGATTTCCTGATTCCCACCCACCTCTTGGACGACAACTAGACTTGGCAAACAACAGAACAGTGTGCGAGGGAGAGAGAGAGAGCGAAGGAGAAAGCACAACACAAGGGTGAACGATGCTGTCGGACGAAAAGACACCGCGCGTCAGCAACGAGCCCAACGGCAAAAATGAGGCCGTCGACGTCGAGAATGGCCAGTCGGGCCTGACGCGCACGCTGCAAGGCCGTCACTTGCAGTTCATTGCTATTGGCGCGACCTTTGGCACGGGATTGTTCTTGGGTACAGGCACAGCGTTGTCCAATTCAGGACCGGCGTCCCTTTTGCTGGCGTTTATAGCGGTAGGCGCGCTTGTGTACTCGGTTATGGGTTCGTTATCTCTTTGTCCTGCCAATCCCCCCCCCTCCCCCCGGTGAAGAGGAATAGATAAGAAGAGAGAAAGAAAAAGAAGGGAAGAAAGAAGTATGGGTACCTTTTGCTGACGATTTGTAAAGTTGCTCTCGGTGAAATGGCGGCATACATGCCCGTCGCGGGAGCCTTCACAGTCTACGCCAGCCGCTTCGTCGATCCTACGCTCGGTTTCGCCATGGGTTGGATTTACTGGTTCAGTTGGTCCATCACGTATGGCCTCGAGTTGACGGCCGCGGGACTCATTATCCAGCTCTGGAACGACAGCATCAGCATAGGAATCTGGATCGCCATTTTCTGGGTCATCTTCACGGCCGTCAATTTCTTCCCCGTCAAGCACTTTGGTGAGATGGAGATGTGGTTCTCCAGCATCAAGGTCATTACCGTGATTGGCTTCATCATCTTCGCCATCTGCGTCAATGCGGGTGTGGGCCAGCAGGGCTACATTGGCTTCAAGTACTGGACGTACCCTGGCGCATTCAAGGAGTACCTCGTCGAGGGAAGCGCTGGCAAGTTCGTCGGGTTCTGGAGCGTCCTCGTCACGGCTGGCTTCAGCTACCAGGGCTCTGAGCTCGTCGGCATAGGCGCAGGCGAGACAGAGAACCCTCGCAAGGCGATCCCACGCGCCATCAAGTCCACTTTTTGGGGCATCTGTACCCTCTTCGTCGCGACGGTCTTCTTCGTTGGCATCAACATCCCGTCCGATAATCCCGACTTGCAGAATGGTGCGACCAACGGATCGGCCTCGCCGCTCGTTATTGTTGCGAAGCTTGCGGGTGTCAAGGTGCTTCCTGACATCATTAACGCTGTTCTGCTCACGGCTGTACTGTCAGCTGCCAGCTCGGACATTTACTCGAGCACGCGAATTCTGTATGCTCTCGCCGACGAAGGTCTCGCGCCGGCCTGCTTCAAGAAAACGAACAAGTACGGTACGCCTTACTGGTCAGTCGTGTTTTGCTCGCTGCTCGGTCTGCTGGCGTTTCTCAACCTGTCGGAGAAGGGAGGCACTGTGTTCAAGTGGCTGCTGAATATTACTGCCGTGGCCGGCTTCATTGTCTGGGCTCTCATCAACGTCTGCCACTTGCGCTTCATGAACGTGCTCGCCTCGAGGGGCATCAATCGCAGCTCGTTGCCCTACACCGCTCCCTGGCAGCCGTACCTGTCGTGGCTTGGCGTCATATTCAACGTTCTGATTCTCCTGACGAGTGGCTTCACCGTCTTTATTAAATGGAACACGAGCGACTTTTTCGCCTCTTATGTCAGCCTTCTTTTGTTTGTTGTGCTGTACCTCGGCCACAAGCTCTACTTCCGCACCAAGATGGTCAAGATTGAGGATATCGACCTGTCCATGGGACGGTTGGACATTTGAGGGGCATCGTGTGCATGCCGTTCTTCTAATGTCAGACCTTGTCCCTTTCGGTTTTGTCAAATTCTGCTGCACTCACGCTCATCAATCTGCCGTCTGTCTTTTTTTATCGAAATTGTTAATTAACCACCTGTCTGCTTATCATCGGTTTTCTGCCCCGAGCGCACGTGGGGATTTGTTTGTCACCTATCCAAATTCTCGTGCATCGGCGATGGGTGTAGGCGTTGGTGTAAGGGGTCTTTTGCACACAAACAGCACGTCACGATCCTTTCTCATCACAAAGGCCCATGATTTATGATGAAAAGGAACCTGTGTGACTTGCTCTCTTGGGAACGTCGCATTTCGTGGCCCCCTTCTTTTGTCGTTCTCTCACCGATACGCGTTCATGCACAATGCGGCGAGACGCGTCGCTGGGGAGGGGGGTTGCTTCTTGATGGCTTTAACTTACGCTGCTTACATGAGGTTGAAATGTGCCCTCAGCGCCAATGCATTGGGCCGGCGTTTGTAGAGAAAAACAGCTACAGAGCTGGTTCGTTTACGAAGAGGCAAGTGACTAGGTGCCAAGGTGGCGGTCTCATTTTTATATCCTTGTACAAAAGTAGTAACTTATAGAGCTATAGAGTTATTTTATTCCAATGAAGTCCCATTCGCTAAAAAAAATAAAATCTGCTGCAAAGCCCAAGCAGCCATAGGTAGCGAACCCAACTCTTTGAAAACCTTGGAGAAACTTGAACAATGGGATGCAAAGCGCCATGCGGGTGGTGCATCCAATGACTTGCCATAAGCAGCAGCAAACTTGTCGGGCGGGCGCAGCCCTCTTCACCGTCATTTCAAAATGACAGATCGAAGCTCTCAGCTGCCGGACAGTATCGTCAAATTGACACGTCTTGAGGCAGAAGTTGACGCAACTTCCTGCTAGCAAAAAAACGACCCCATCGAGAAATTGGCAGCTGATACAACTTCCCCAGCAAGCTGATCAGTGATGTGTCGCTCTACAAAGGAGGCTGCGGCAAACCGGTTACATACCCGTGGCGAACCCTACCGACGGTTGTCAAGCCTGCCTTTTGCGCACCGGAGACTGAAAAGTGTTGTCATGCCATGCCCACAGTTACATGACGCACGGCTTACGAAACTGTATTTCTTTTCCGGAGCGGACGCACGAACCAATGATAGCCACAGCCCTGAAGTTCGGCCACGGTTAAAAGGCGAGTGAGGCCACCTTTTGAGGTTGATGATACGCAATCAATCCCTGTAGCCCAGTGTCGCGTCGGAGTCACCGATAGGTTTAGTGGTTCCAGCTTCTCGGCCAAGGGCGTAGGTTCGAGGCTTCATCTGAATCAGATGAACCGGTCGGGTTTTCGCCTTATATGACAACTGATATTCTCTTATGGTCTTCCTCAACCGCAGGGCGCAAATGCAGCACGCTTCGTTACGGCACCCAGGTCGTTGACAAGGCTGGACGGGGGCGGTACGTCAGTTATCAGTTCTCATTCCTTTGCTGCTTATTCTGTTCAAATGGGCGAACTCTTGGACTCGATGAGTCGATTCTCGTACTGTCATCACTCGATTGGCCCCCCAAAGCCTCATTACCTAGAAAATTTCGAGTTACACACCGCGCAAGTTCACGGAACGAACAAACATCGCGCCCTGAATCTGTAAGCATGAATAAAGCGCCAAAGGCCAACACGCAAAAATTTGCAGGCCTTTCGTCGTGGTATGAACTTATGAAGAATATAAAGAAGGCCGTCCCGTGGAATATGGCCCCGTGTCCCCTCACAGCTCAGTAGCCATCGATCGACTCCAAAATTTACTCATCTTCCAATCTACTTTGCTTCAGTCAACTTACCTTTCACAACACTATACATTTTGCTCTTGTGATGTGTAAATACACGACAGCAGTAGCTGTGTCGGTCGACTGCACCAGGAGGCCACAGCACCGGCTCATCAAGGTCCTATACCAGCGGTGCAGGAATCGGCCAGAGCCAGGCCCGCATTGCGACGATTCAGTCTACGATGCCTCTCTGGGGAGCTTCATGCCGACGGAGCGCAGGGGCAGTTGCAAGGTATGCCGGGATTATGGCGTGCGCGGGGTGACTACAGTCTATGAGCATGTAAGTTCAAGTTCGAGGCGGCAAAGGTGAAGGGCGCATGTGCAAATCCAAGCAATGGCAGCTAAGTCGGCACGGTGAAAATAGCACGATCTGATGCAATTGTGTTGAATAGTGCGATTGGTTTCTCCCAGAATGAGACTCGATTGAATTAGGACAAGATGTCTGAAGACTGAAGGGATGAGAATCCAGAGGCTCATGAGTCATTCGTAAGGGCTGACTACAAACTCCCCGGGATGGATATCAAAGCACAAAAGGACGGCAGTGCGAGCTCTGATTGATGTGTTTTATTGTTTCTAGGTCTGAAATTGAGATACCAAATAAGAATTTCGCCCGTGGGCTTTGTCTTTTTCAGATATCCAGGCCGCGACTTGGCTCAAAATACAGTGGTTGTTTCGTGTGATCGTTCACGCTCGCAGGTGTTGCGTGACTGTACTCGTGTTATGGTACTCGATCTGTGGTGATCCCTGTTGTGTTCCGTGATCAAAGTAGGTTGATCGAGTGTGCGCGCATCTATCCATGGTATCTATGGCAGGCACATACCTCGAAACTCGAAAAGATTTCCACCACTGCGGACGGTTGAGCAATGAGAGGTTTTGCGAAGCCATGCTCTCCACATCTAAGGGGCACCCAATAGTGTGATCGACATGGTGATAACTTCAGAGCTATGGCCAAAACAAACAGTCCCAATAAGACTCTGGTCGGAGGCTGCAGAGAGTCACTCAAGATAGAATGCCACCCTGTACACCCTACGACATTTTAATTTTCCTTGTGTACATCCCCCCCCGCGGCAGTATCTCAACTTGAACAACCGATGTATAACGTCAACATTGAGGTAACAACGCTCGGTCTCGGGCAAGTCAATGGCCTACCTAGAGGCTCGGCGCTGGATAACCGACAATCCTTTCGCCTATCTCCAGTTCATTCCATTCCTCAGGTATGTACCACGTGGTCGCAGTGCCATCACTGTGGAAACACCACAATACGGGCGAAAGAACGCGTTCTTGACGTCAAACAAGTGCGATGATGAACCCAATTGACGTAGATAAGTGGGGACCTTTTCGGAGGAAGCTTGCGGTGCCTGCCTGCCGCGCGCTTCAACCCGGAATCTTTTCAACGACCAGCCTCCCAGGGAACGACAAACCGACGAAACACCCCCCGAGCCCGAGGCGTGACCGAGGCCCCTCCACTGAAAAAAGTCGGGAGGCCAAAGGGGAGCGCACATTTCGCCCTCGACTCCCTAAAGCCAACAGACCCAGCGATCACGCGGCAGAAGGCTGTCAAAAATCTGGAAGGGATGTTCATGTCGTGAGAGAGCTTTGGGTTCTGCAGCTATCTTCTTCCTGTCCTGCATCACGACTCCGGCGAGGGAGGCCTGATTGGCCTGCAGGCACCTACTCTGTATTGACAGAGAGCCCGACGACAGGTTCTATCAAAACACAAGGGGTTTTCTTTGTTTATGTACGTATTGAGGCCATTAATAACTGATAGAAGTATGTGTATAGAGGTGTATTGAATCATTGATTCGACACGACAACAGAGCGAGGCGTTTTGGCGCGTTTCTTTATGCAGAGTGCAGCCAATTGCTGTTGCACCAACCAGACCCATCCAATCAAAGCCACCGGCCCAGCAACCGGGCAAAGCCAGCTTTCAGGCAGCAGCATTCTTTCCACTGCGAGGGGCTAAGACCGTTGAACAAGCATCAGCTCATCGAGCTCTCCGTGCATTTTATTCTGTCTTCGTCCGCGGGGTAATGCCTGGTCTGGACACGTGCGAGTCTTTACAGACCAGCAGACTCTTTGCTGGCTTGATGTACTATCTCTATTCTCATTTTCTTGCCCTCTTCTTGTTACTCTATTCTCTCTTATCAGCATCCCGATCCAACAGCTGCTGCTTGAACTCAGGCTTCTTTGCGGAACTGCCCTGCTAGTTACCGCTCAAGGGACAAGGGACTACTGTTCAGCATTTAAGCCCTGATTCGGGAGCTATCCTCAATACGATATGCTCAATATCGGGAGTGAATTCCAATAATCCAAAGCGAAGATAAAGGCTAAATCATTTGTCTTAACCAGCTCTTGCTACTTCCGCCCGATTGAGGGAAAGATATCCTCATACACCAGCATCACCATCGCCGCGATCACCTCTCTTCGTGAATCGTAGCAGCATTTTCTGCGCCTGAAAGCTTGTATCGCACTGCCAATTGAACCATGTCGGACTTGACATTCATGGATGGCTTCCAATTGCCCTTGCAACGCAGGCTCAGCCGCCTCTACAATGACACCAAAAACTCGACTGATTTCGTCAAAGACTCTGTTCAAAATGCCGAGGACCCCGACAGGAAAGCGCTTCACCGCAAACTTCGCATTCAGAAAGTTCGTCTGGCTTGCTGGGGCCTGGAATGGTCGGACCCCAATCAAGCTGTAGAAATTGATGCATCTCTGTCCCGGGCTGGTCTGAGTGAGGTTGTTGGTAGTATCATGTCGACAATCAAGGACACTCTGGCTGAGGCGGAACCGTTGTGGCAAAGCTCGATGCATCCCGTCACGGGCAAGCCCTCTCCGGACCGTAAAGTGCCGTTGGTGCAATGGGATAAGGACCGCTTCGAGGATCTTGTTCGCGACCTGACTGCTTCGATTGATACGTTGTACGACCTGTCGCGTACGCGATCGTCGACTCATCTTCCAGAGAGAATATCCAAGACGGCCTACAAGCCGTTTCCATCATCGTGGCCAGAAGATGAACTCAGACCCTTCGAGTCCAGTCGCATGAAAACGCCGCGACAGATCAACCCACAGACTTTGACTCGTCTGCGGCCGCACCAGCAAGGGGACGCCGACATTCCACCAAGAGAAGTCGTTTTCATGAGCCAAACAGCATACTCTGAACTTGCTCAAAGTACCGCGAGTGAGGAACCCTTAGTGCCTCTCCTGCTCGAATACGCCGTCTTTGACTCCATTTATTCCGTTACTGGAATCATGCCTCCCATGTCCCGCTTCGAGAAACTGTCTTCAGGCCTTCAACAAGATTCTCAACGTGCGCCGCGAACTTGGACAGGACTTCCCCATCTGCTGGGATACTTTGAGGATCTTGACCACTCTCGAATTGGTCTCGTTTACACATTCCCCCCCTCATTCAACGCCATTTCTTTGGAACAACTGACTAATAACCCTCGATACAAGCTTCCCACCTTGAGCGACGTGCTTCAGCGGCAGGCAGAGCCACCTCTTGAGGCTAAGTTTAGACTGGCATACAACTTGGTCAACACTGTCTTTGACATGCATGCAAGAGGATTTGCACACGGCGGTTTGGACGACAAAAATGTGTCTTTTTGCGACATCACGACGAGCACCTTGGGCATACAAGACATGCCTTTATTAGTGGATATTCGACGTCCACTTGTATCTTCATTCGATCTGTTTCCTGAGGAAAGATCGACGGCCCAAGAAAGTCCTTGGCGCCATCCCTTAGACCCTCGCGGAACGGTGTCCGCCGCGGATCGACCCGTCGATGAGCGTGCCCAAGACCTCTATCCGCTGGCCATGATGTTACTCTCGATAGGCCTGTGGACGAAACTCGAGCATCTATTGCCCGATACCGCCCCGGCTGTTCTCTCGACATCCGCTTTAGATCAGCTGGCTAGAAAATGCGGTACTCTATACATGAGGGCTGCTCAAACCTGTTGGCATGCAGTAGACAACGACCTGGGCGGCGAGGCTAATAATGGGGGAAATCTGCTGTCGGCAGTGCAGATGCAAGTCAGTCGATTTCTGGAGACGTGCTGTATTCTGGATGGCGTTAGTGGTTTCGAGCAGCGTCTAGGTCAGGAGCTGCGCGAAATACCACCATCATCAATCTTTGAAGAGCAATCGGCGCTGGCAAAGAACATGAGAAGCTCGTCAGACTTTCTCGCAGACAGAAAGTTACCTATACTGCCCGCTGAGGCTCATCAAAGGCGGGATCATGGTGGGGTTGTAAAAAGAACTTCATCGGCGGAAGGTACAACTGCCTCTTTTTCTTTCTACCTTCATTTTGTCCCTCCCCTTGCTGACCATTGTCTATGCAGCAAATCAAGGCGTACAGAGCTCAATCGGTCAACCTGGTAGTCTTGCTATACGAAGTGAACCACCAAAGATGAGACTATATCCTCACGTGCCGATTCCAACCGACATCATTAACAAGTGGAATGACATTTTGATGCCGCAAGTCAACCAGGCTCTTCGCCAGTTTTATAGGAACCATCCAGAGTCCGTCGAGATTTCTCTCGAGTCCGTCGGACCGAGCCCCCATGAAACGAAACCTACCGTGGTAGTAATTTGCTCCTCTGTGGGCAAAGTCCGAGCAATACTCAAGAAGCGCCTAGGCGAGCTCTTTGATGACACGACAGGGTTTGCACTCAAAGTTTGCCGTGGCCATATAGTGCGATCTCGTCGACAGTTTCGATCTGTCTCTCGGTCTATGGCTCTCTCAACTAACCTCGGAATAAAGCCAGGTGGCGATGCTGACACGGAAAGCGACGAAACTGAGGCCGCCAACCCCCAGTACCAGGAGTGTCCAACGAATGGAGCAAGCATTGGTGCATGGATCGGCGACCGCCATCTCCCCCCCGTCAGCTTCGGTGGCCTGATCCTGGTTGATGACAAGCCATATGGCATGACAGTTCATCATATGCTTGACGACCCTGGTGGAGAGACCGCGCAGACGGAACCTTTACGCAGCAGCTCGCTTGAGTCTGGCTATAATTGGCACGCCGAGCTAATCGACAGCGGCGGAGGGCATGATGAGAATGACGCGTACATCTTGTCCGACACGGAGTCGGAGTCGTACACCGAAACGGATATCACAAGCAACTATGGTGACGGGTCAGAGGAGGAGGAGGAGGAGGAGACAGAGGATGAGTTTGAGTCTGGCGACATTCCTGGGATCGAACCCGGCTGTGGTGGCGGTTACATTATCACGCAGCCAGCACTGGACGACGTCGAAGAGGGATTTTACCCCTGTGCCGAGACAGAAGACGAAGACCATCTCGATACGTTCAGTTTGGGAGAGGTGTATGCCTCGAGTGGAATCCGCCGCAAGCAAGCCAATGGCCTTACGCACGAAGTCGATTGGGCGTTATTTGCATTCGAAGACGGTCGGCTCCCAGACGACAACTCGATACCTTGTTGTGATGCTACGCCGGCGGCTCACAAAGCCGACACCGAGTCATGGGATGGTCATGACCTGCATACGCTTCGGCCAACGATGGTGGTGCCTTCACCATCTCTGCCTGGCTTAGAAGTTCAGTGTATGGCACGCACTAGCGGCTTACAAATCGGCCGGATCCTCGCTGCGCTAACCAGCGTCAAAATTTACGGACGTTGTTCACCAAGTCATGCCTACCAGATTGCCAGCATACCTTCGCGTGATGCTCGCACGTCGATGAATAGTCATGTACCTATTGGTATTCCCGGAGACAGTGGCGCATGGATTGTAGATCGCCGCCAGGGGCAGCTCTGCGGACATGTGCTTGCTTGGAGCCAGCGCAAGCGCGTGGCCTACATCTGCCCTATGGATGTGCTTTTGCTAGACGTGGCCCAGACACTGGATGCATCTGAAGTTCGTCTTCCTGGCGGTGGTGAGCCTGTGGTGGCTCTGGAGGGTCCCAGACTTGCACTCGAACATGCCGGATACATTGCGAAAACAGTAGGAGCCTCTCACTCTGATCATGTCGCAGAAGACATGCTCGCTGGCGGGAGTGGCGAAGCATCTCCGTGCTATAGCGTGATGAAACGTAGAGAGATAGTTGAGGCTACTGCAACACCCACTGGGTCCAGTCGAAGCACGAGTGGCTATGGATCGACGACTCCAATCCGCTTGGAAACATCGTATGAGCCGCGCGGCTTGGCCACTCATTTGGCGGACTTGCACATTGGCCACGCTCTAAGAAATCTGGGTCAGTGGGTAGATAGTCACGCCTAGCACAGAAGATGAATTCTTGGCCTGTTCTTTTGACTTGTCGTCATTTTTTCATTGGGAAAGCCCGGAGACGGTAGATTGTAAAGTATGCATGAATGGACCGTCGTGATAGTTATGCTCAGACTGATCTCCCTAGATTGTTTGCTACAGACCACGCAAACATGGAAGAAGGGCTATTCCGTCCCATGAAATCTCTGTATTACCTACCGCAAGGCACGCCATGTCACATGTCTTTGCACCTACATGAAGTCATCTTCCCAGCTCATATCCCGCTCCTGGTTACTGGATGCCGCCATATTCTCCTCCGTGAAAATATCATCGTAGGCATGGTCTTTTTGCCACTTCTTCTCCTTCCACTCCTGGGCTTGCTTGGCCTCTTCTTTCCGCTGGAATAGGGGAAGAGAACAAAGTTAGCTGCTGCTACGGACACACAATACAATATGGATGGGGAGACCGGCGGATGAACGAGACGAGGACTTTGCTCGGGGAAAAATGCCAGGAGACAGGGGGTAAAGGGGTTTCGTTGGTGAAGGGAGTGCAAGCAAGTTCAAAGAAAGGGATTTCGTTGGTGAAGGGGTTGCGAGCAAGTTTCAAGAATAAAAAAACGAGTGAGGAAAAAGAAGAAGAAGGAGAAGAAGAAGAAGAAAAAGACAGCAAAGGGAGCGTCATCTCACCCTCAACGCCATTGCCTCCACATCCCTCCTCCTTAACTCTTTCAACCGATCGTCCTTCTCCTGCTTCAAATCTGGCTTCTTCTCCACTTTCGTCTTATTCAACCGATTCACAATCGCGTTCTCTCGCGCTGGGACCAATACGCGCTTGACTTTGCGGGAGTCTTTGAAGGATACCTGCCCGACGTCCATGGAGCCATCTTTCTTCAGGTTGGACCAGGGGGTGTAAATCACGGTGATGTTGTCCTTTTTGTTGCCCTCTATCGAGTTTGCCTTTGTGAGCTGTGCGAGATCCGTGATGAGGGCCTCGGGGAGGGAGTCCCAGGCCTGCGGGGATTCGTTTTCAGCGGTCGTGGTGCGGAGATAGATGTGTGCGGAGGAGAGCTTGTCGACGTGGAACTTCAGCGAGGGCAGGCTCCGTTAGCTAGTGAGGTCTTCCTTTTGTTGTATTCAATGTTTGAAGGGTTAGGGATTGATCTCTCGGGGAGACGGTTGGGCTTCCTTTCCAACTTATGGATGTATGTGATGATGAGGCATTAAGAGGTAGGGTAATTGGGATGGAACAGGTGCAAAAGAAAGACAACAGCAAACAAGCTTGTCAAGTATGCGCGTGTGGAACGGTCGAAGAGTTGTGTCGTACCCAGATATCTTCTTCCCAGCCATACTTTATGAGGTCCTCATCTAATTACGTGAGAATAAGGCATTGTCGCATTTATATAAGTGAGATGATCATCTAACCACAAGCAATTGGGTCGCGGGGTGCGCTCACTCTCGAACTTGTCCTTGCCTACGTAGATGAACCCGGGCGGGTCCACGACCGAAGAAGTAAAGTAGTATACCATCTTAGGCGCTTTCTCTCTTCAAAGCATGCAATCAAGAGGATTGAAACGGTCGGTATGAAGGGATATCGTGCGATTGACGTATTCGTCGCCGTTCTGCAGAAGTGAGTAAGACGGCAAAATTATAGTGACAGAAGAAAAGTTAGGCGGCTGGGCGGTGTGCGTCGTGGGGGAGACGTTTCTAATCACCCCAAGTAAGCACGTGGCACCCCAGCATGCCCAAAACGGTCTAGCACGCTGCAGCTACGACATGCAAAAAAATCGGACAATTGATTTTCGATCGTCGGCATCGCGATTTCGCACTTGAAGCTATCGGACGTATCTATCTCTATCAAGCCTCGAATTCGAAATGCCCTCATCACAACCTTAGCGATAATATGGCCGCACACCGTCGCGCTCGCAGCAGCCACCGAGCGTGCGCTCAGTTTGGCGCGGTGTACCGCCCGTCGCGCCATCCCCTGGTGCTTCCGCCGCTGGATGAAGAATTTGATGATTCTCATCGTCGCTTGTTACTCTAGAACGATGCTGGCTATCGCGACTGCATTTCGGGCACTGAATTGAGCCGAAAGGGACTTGGATGCGAAGCTCATCTCGAAAGCGCACCTCGTCGCCCCGGCCAATCGGGCAAAAGTGCATATGCCACGCCGTCGTCCACCTTGAGCTCCGCGAGGTGGTTCAATTTGAAGGCGAGGATTGCAACATGAGAGACCGGTTAGAACCCGATTCACGCGTACGTGATCATCTGGCGGTGCCGGCAGAATTTGTACTTCATACCTCCACGGACGGCGGCACTGACGTTACTGCATGGACAAAGAACTGTTAGGTCGGTTACAATATGCAAGAATGGGCATACAGTCACCGCTATAAACTCTGATAAGATCTCATCGCGATGGCAACGCATCCTGTAAGGCATAAAGGTGAGAAACAACATATAGTAGCGTTCGAAGGCGGTGCGCAGGCTCCAATCGCCACTGGCAAGCCCCCAACTGAGGCTCTTGCTACAATGATTGATTAGAACAACATAGCGATAGCGATAAGCAACAACATTGTTCTATTTTTCTTCACAGCCTGTATCGACTATTTTTTGAGAGACGTTTATTGCCGCGGCAGGGCCGATGAGGTGGTCGGACTGCTTTGACATTGTCCAGAGGCGTTTCTCCAAGGAGTGTGTCGAGGCTGTGTTTCCATTTGATGACATTCTGAGACCAAGTACCTCTGCTGTCAATTTTGACAACTCAAAGGCTAAGTGATTGTTGACAAGGGAGTTTAAGTCCTATGAGAAGCAGGTCATTTCGGTCGTGGAGCAGTACTTGGAAGTTGGAACTGAGAGAGCGAACGACTTTACCTCGATACGTGAGGAGCTGCCGAGAAAACGTCTCGCTCATTGAGATCGGGGCATCGTACCTCGTGGGCGAGGGCGCCCGTCCAAGTCTCAAGGTTTCAAATATAACATGCGACGTCTTCAAACAGATATGAATAGGCAATCTTTCATTGCCATCAGAGTGCTGGAAGAGAAGCACGCCTCATATTTTTCCGAACACGATCAGGAAGCACTTTAAGAAAACTGGTGTCATGCATTGCAAAGCCGCGCAACGCCCAGGTTTAACGGATCGATATTCCCAAAAACGGTATCCCAGATGTTGAATCGACGATGCCGGAATAATTTCAGTCCGGAATGCACATGCAAATAACAGCTTCTTCCCTTCTCTTGAACCTAAAGCAATGACAGCCAATAATCCCAACTCTTCACCCCCTTTAATTGAAAGAATTGATCGCATGACAAAAAGAATGATCTGAAGATCAAGATTTCGATCACAAGAAAATGTTCGTATTGAGTCCAGAGCGAAAAATAATGCTCGTTTAAGAAGGATGATATGGGGATGTTGGCGCTAAATGAGCAAATGAGGGGGTAGACAGATGGTTAACCGAAAAGGGAAACTCGAATGAGATCTCAGATATGTACACATGTAACCCGACGAACAAGGTGAGCCCTCACCCCTTCACTGATCATCACAGCCCGGATGACTGGAAACGGTCGAGAAACACAGTAGCCGAGGGCCCGAGAAGCCGAGTCCACAAATCAGGCCGCAGACGGACGAAAAGACAGATTGATCAACTTCCAAGCCAGGAACCCCTCCCTCGAACCCTTGGAAGGCAACTGCCAGAAAAAAAACTTCCCACCACCAAGCATCACGATGATGCCAATCCCCGTCCTCCACTAACGATGATTCTAATCCCGTCCACCACATATCCGTCCAACAAAAAAGGCGATCCCGTCAGCCAAATGTGGAAAAGTCTTCGAAACCCGTCCCTACCTCCGACCCAAGGCCAGCTATCTCACTCCGAAACCCTCGTATTCAGCTGCACGCCATGTCATCCTCTCATCACGAGTCAAGTCCTCCAGCGCCGCAAGCATACTCATGATTCGTGCCCTTGAATGCCGGACTCGCAACGTCAATCGCACACAATGTATGTCCCTCACAAAAATTGGGTGACAAAAGGATTTGCCCACTCAGCCCGGCGCCAACCGGCAAACTACCACATCGTATCGATGCATCTTCTTCCGTCCACAACACCCGCTAAACAATGTCTAAAACTGATGAGATCCTGCTCAGAGCGTATCATTAGAGACCATGGTATGAGTTTGGATACCCAGTCAGACATCCCAAGTGCATCAAGCGCAAATAAACAGTAATACCTAGTGATCTTATCGAAATGAGACACTGATCTTGCGTTTCCCCGCTCGCCTTGATTCTTGCATTTGTGCACGGGGTTGTTGTCCCAATTGTTGGAGAATAACATCAGGGCCTTTTGAAAAACACACTATGATGTATGTATTTCCCGTCGTTGTCTTTGTAAGTGAAGTTGTTGTATGTACTGAAATGCCAAACGGACGTTGGCACGTTCCATCTCACGAGTCACGGCTGGGTCGAACGAAAAGCAGGCCGCCTTCTGTAACTTGTTGCTTGTCCATAATTTGTATTCTTGTCTGAATATGCGAAACTACCAACACCTCGACAGCTGACCATATTGCGTTAGTTCCAACTTCCGCGCCCCAGACGTCGAAGTCGGCGCCTCTGGGACTTATTACAAGTTATAAGAGGCAATGAACAAAGAAGTGGCACTGAACATGGGGCGGTTGGTGCCCACTGCCCGTGGAGCCCCCGCCACAAAGTTTACACCCAGCCAACTCTTGCATCTATATGATCATTGATGATTGATGTGGCCCTTGAGCCTCTCTGCTGAAGAATGACAAGGAAGTTGTATCACAACTAATGGTGCTCTGGAATTGCTGATGCCAGCAATGACCATTGACGCAGCAATAACATGCATACTCGTTCGCAAGCTTGCTGCGACAATGCTGCGACATCGTCTGCCGGGTCACTCCGAGCTTGCGTCGACAAACAGCGTCGCGTTTTAAGCTCGAGCAACGAATAAGTAGATTTATTGTAATAATAGCGAGCTTTGCGCCAAAGTCGAAAAAGGCGATTGCGCTGCTATGGGCCTCGAGGCTCGCGCATCATCTACTTACGATCTCATACATTGATAGGTGCATTGCATGTATGTGCACTTGTACAGTGATACGTCCGTGTCATCATCCCTTACGTCCGTGGTTCTATCCCAAGAGAATGCGATTAAATATCGACTGCGATACAATCCTGTCAATGCCTCTCGCCAGGTAGACATTGACGGCGACTATTTACAAGCGACTCCACAGGGATAGTGAATTGCCTACATTGGTGAGTTACGTGTACTTGGAAGTTGGCAGCGTGCGGTGACTCGCGAGCCTCAAAAAGGCAACGTATATTGGCCAAGTCATGTATGTAAATGTTTGTACAACTAGCTGACAGGTCACATAGACTATTGTCGAAATTGTGGCGGAACCTGATGGTTGGGGAAATCTTCAATCCGTTGATCACATTGTCAATGCGCACCTCACCGCTTCCATCGCCTTGGAGCCTCAAGTCACAAGTGGTTCACTTCCTCTATCTTCATACGCTACTCTAGCTGCCTTGACCCGATTCCTGAATATGTACCCCGGAAGTATAATGCAGACTACCCAATATTAACTAACATTGGCCAAGGTTGCTGCTGCCAAGCTCACGGATTTTTTGTGTTCACTTGCACACTTTGAAGTAAAGGCATGTGACGTGTCGATAAAGAACCACAACAAGGTGTAAATAGGTAGATTTAGACGATTGGGCGTCTGTACAAAGTACGATGCGTGCGATACCCGGGCGACGGGCACTGGCATACCTTATCATTGAACCAGGCCATCTAAAATCGAGGGAGCCCGCGCAGCAGCAACCCAAAAGACAACGAATCTTCGCTCGGTTTCATTCGTGAACCCTTCCAGGATTTTACTTCACACGTTGTACCAGTCTCCTCTTATCTCTACAGCTGGCGTATGCTTATTGCTTCCAGGGACAATGGTGCGCACTTACATCGTCGCGTTACTGTTAGTCGCCGCGGTCTCATCACTGGCAGCCCGCCCCAAATCAAAGGCCGCCAGGTCTGTCCGAATTCCCGGTGCTTACATTTTTGAACTGGAAAATGGCCAGGTGAGCTTTCTTTACTTCATCCCTCATTTTGCCTATGTCTCTTGCTCTGGGCAGTCTGTTGCTAAGCAACGCCCAATTGGGCTGAGATATGTTCCGGTTGGCAGCTGTTGCATTCTCACACTCTCTCCGTTAGGATGTGTCTGCATTCGAGCAATCGATGGCCGGCGATGGCAAAACTCGAATGAAGCTCGAATTTGAGCTTTTCAATGGTCTTTCTTTTCAATTACACGACCTCAAAACATCCAAGGAAAAGGTGGCGAAATATGCTGCGATGCCTGAGGTCAAGGCGGTCCACCCGGTCATACTCTACGATATGCCAAATCCCAAGATTGAGTGGATCGCGCCAAAGGGTAGTACATTCAAACGATCCGGCCTTGCATCCAGGGCCGAGGGCGGGCCGGACACATTTTCTCCTCACGTCATGACCCAAGTCGACAAGCTCAGAGCCAAGGGCATCACTGGCAAGGGAATCAAGGTTGCCGTTGTTGACACTGGTGTAAGTGTCCATCCGCGGACCAGTCTGCATCGCCTCGACTGACTTGATTACACTAGATTGATTATTTACATCCTGACCTGGGTGGATGCTATGGCAAAGGCTGTCTCGTTTCCTTTGGGCACGATCTCGTGGGCGATGCCTACAACGGCACCAATACGCCAGTTCCCGATGAAGACCCAATGGACTGCGCAGGCCACGGAACTCACGTTGCTGGTATCGTCGCAGCCCAGAACAACAGCTTAGGCTTCACCGGCACCGCTCCTGGCGTATCCCTGGGCGCCTATCGTGTTCTTGGCTGTAAAGGAAATGTTGGGAATGATATTTTGATCGCTGCGTTCAACAGGGCCTACCAAGATGGTGCCAATATCATCACATCCTCTATTGGCGGCCCAAGTGGTTGGGCAGGGGACCCTTGGGCTGTCACAGTTTCTCGAATCGTTGACAAAGGCGTGCCATGCGTTGTGGCTGCCGGTAACGAGGGCGACATGGGCATCTTTTATGCTAGCAGTGCCGCCAATGGCCAGCATGTTTCCGCCATCGCTTCCTTCGACAACGTGCAGACAACGACCTTCATGCAACTTTCCAAGTATCAAATCAATGATGGTCCTGAACAACCGTTCGGTTATGAACACTCCGAGATATCCAATTGGGATGGTGTGAACCTTCCTGCCTGGGCGAGCAGCCTTGACGCTACGATAAAAAATGATTCCTGCGCTCCATTCCCTGCAAATACCCCAGACTTGAGCAAATTTGTCGTCTTGATTGGCCGGGGCACCTGCAATGTTAGCCAAAAGATTCAAAATGCCGTGGCCAAGGGCGCAAAGTACGTACTTGTGTACAACAATGAACCCGGTACTTTCGATCTCGCTCTCGGCCAGCTCACCCCGAACGATGTCAACGCGGTGTCTATGATCAATACTGAAACTGGAGAAATCTTTATCAAGGCTCTCAAGGACGGCAAGAAGCTTACTCTGAAAATGGTTGGGCCGGAAAAGTCTGGACCATGGATCCAGTCTGTGAACAACACCGATACTGGTGGCGCCGTCAGCGACTTCTCCACCTGGGGTCCGACGTTCGAGATGGACACTAAGCCTCAGTATGGTACTATTGGCGGCAATGTTCTTTCAACCTACCTCCGATCCGAGGGCAGTTATGCTATTTATTCTGGCACTTCCATGTCCTGCCCTCAGGCCGCTGGTATCATTGCCTTGATTCGCCAAGTCCGAGGCGCCATTTCCCCTCAGGAGATCCAGGACCTTCTCTCTAGCAACGCAAACCCTCAATTATTCAACGACGGAACCAAGTTCTACGACTACCTCGCCCCAGTTCCACAACAAGGCGGTGGCCTCGTACAAGCCTACGATGCAGCCTATTCGACTGCGCTGCTTTCACCATCCAGCTTATCTTTCAATGACACTGACCACTTCGCCAAGAGCCTTAACTTCACGCTGCGCAACACCGACAACAAGCCAGCGACGTACAACATCACGCATGTGCCTGCCATCACCATATACACCTTGGAAAACGATTCCATTTACATTTACTTCCCCAACGACGCCGTTCATGCCGCCGCCACACTCCAATTCGGCGAGACCAGCATCATCCTGGGCGGTGGCGAGACCAAGACTATCAAGGTCTCCGTCACCCCGCCAGAGGGCCTGGATTCTAAACGTCTCGCCTTGTGGTCCGGCTACATCGCTATCAATGGCACTGACGGGGCGTCGCTTTCCCTTCCGTACCAGGGTTTGACAGGTTCTCTGCACGAACATATGGTTCTAGCGTCCAATGAGACCTGGATCTCAGAGTCCACCGACATTTTCTCTGTTCCCCGTCCAGTCCCCTCCAACACGACATTCACCCTCCCCAAACCTGGAAAAGCTGGAACAAACGATCTTCTGCCCCAGCTCTCCGTTAACCTCGCGCTGGGCTCTCCCATGATTCGCGCTGAAATCGTTCCCCTCAGCCCCGATCCCAAGAACGAGACCCTGGCGCACGAATTTTGGGGTGTCAAGACCATTGGCCAGCCACACGGCTTTCCTGCGCTGTGGAATCCCCGTGAATATACCGGCTTTCCTTGGGATGGACTTCTTGACTCTGGCAGCTATGCTCCCGCGGGTACGTACAAGTTCGTTGTCCGTGCTCTTCGGATCAATGGTGATGAGAAGAAGGAGGAAGAATGGGATGTGAGCACAACGCCTACCTTTTCTATTAAGTATTTGTAGATTGAGATCGTATCTGAGACATGTTCTTGATGATGGTGAGCGGGAGTATCAAGCATGACGACACGGTATTCCTTGGTTTGGTGGTGATGAGAAGACAAGACCGAGGAGTAGCACCCAATCATATTTTGCAAGCTTACTTGTTCGATTCTTACATTCTTGAACCGGCTACTTTTTATTATAGTAATCAATTTAGCACGGCTCGTCGTAAGTTCTAGTGCGTCTGCTTTGACTGCATGCCAGCAGACCAGAACTCGAAATTTTGGGGAAAATGAATTAGCCAAACTCGAGTCACGAAAAAAATGAATTGATTATTCGCTGTTGTGCACTTTTCGCATCTTCCGATCTAGGCATTGCGATTTTTAGAAATGATTATGACTGTCACACGGTCGTGCACACATGACCCGCCTTGGAGACACTCCGCCCTGAGTCGGCGTACGCCACTCGGATGCTGGAGCTACCAGGTATGTATCAGTGCACCGGAGCCACTGGTTCACGAGCGCTGCCAGCGCATCGGAGCTATCAGCTCATGATGCATTCTGTATTCGGAATTTGCAAGCATTGCCGGTGACAGACAGTAGGAAATTGGAGGACAATGTGTATATATATCGCTGGCTGTCCCATCACACACGTCTAGAGTTCCTTGGAGCGCCGCGGCCAATTATTGCGTTCTTGACCTTCATCAGTTCCAAGACCCTAATACAGGCCCTTGCCGCATCCTCCCAGCGGACCACCCTGGCTCAAAGAGAGGCGGCCCACAAGCACCGTTTATCGTAATCACATTGGAATACGATTCAAGTATTCTTGATAGTGACAGTGGACACTATCTTTGGGTATGACAATGTGCCGGTTCGAAAAGCCAGAAACGTGAAAATTTGCGTCGAAACGTCAGGGACTCTTTTTGACTGGCGCCTTTCAGGTCATAAGTGAAACAACAAGTCTATAAGCGCAATCCGAACGTGGCATATGTATGTGAACAAGTGCCAAGCCGTATGGGAGCACCTTGAAAAGATTGTGACAAATGTTTGGGATGAACTCGATATGAAGCTTGTCAATGACCTTGTCGACAGCGTGCCTCACCGTCTTCCGGCGGTGATAGATTCAGCGGGTGATATACAAGTTATTGATCCTGTCAATAAAGTAATCCTTCAAGATTCTAAGGATTCAGCTCAGCCTTTTTGGCATTTTAAATGGCCAGATCGCGAAAGCGTGAAATCAATAGGTGTGGTGATCCAACATGGGTACAATTTGGCGTTGGGCCGTTATTTTCCTGGAGGGGCTGATGCAGATCCACCCCACGAATACTCTTGCAGGATCTACTCCGTAGCTGTTCCAGACGGACGAAAAGACTCTCATAAATAATACTTTAACTATACTGAACAGCTATCTCCTTGAAGCTAAATTTCAGTACACGAACGAGCTCAAGAAAAGCAAGAGGCAATCCTTTCAGGATATGCCAAGGTTATTGTAAATAACAACGGACTCGGTATCCCAGATGTTGAATCGACGATGCCGGAACAATTTCCGACCGCTATTCACATGCAAATACAGTTTCTCCCCGTATTGAGTTCAAAGCTGACGAGGTAATTCTGAGAAAATATGCTACAAATATCGATTCGAGTCGAGAACAAAAAAGAATGATCATTTGATAGGAGTATTACTATTTACACCACGTGTCCCACTTTTTCCAAGTTCAGTCGACATTCTTTCGTCGCGCCGTACACCCAGCTACCGGCCATCACATTTTCCATTTCGTAGGCGCTCTTGACATCAAGGATCACATGGTTAAAAAACAGCACAAATTCAATGAGAGAATTCGGACAAAATAGGAATTCACAAGGTTAAAGTTGAATTGGGCTGAAATTTTGGACTATGCAACTTGAGCAACGATTTGTGCGCCCGCTATCGGGTCCTCGAACAAGCCGATCCATTGGGAAGATAGTGACTACCAACAAGAAGACCAATAGATCATAAAGATCTTCCCTTCCCCTCATATTTTTGAAGATGTTCAGTCGCTTTGCGGGTATAATTGAGCTTCCAGGATGGTGATCTTCGCTGGGCCTACTGGCAAGTCATTGCTGAATTACGCTTTACACTTCTCGGGAAAGCTATCTATTTAAATGCACAGAAGCTTCAATACAAAGATAATAAGAAAATGATAATAATAAACATAATAAGAAAACCGCAACGCGATAGCGATAAAGTTCAAACGACATGTCTAGATGGATATTTCCAGAATCAGCTACTACTGAGACATAGATATCGATAATTTACGAGCACAAGATTGTCCGCCAAAAATGGGCATCATTTAAAGTTGTAATTATCTTCAAAAATGACGTCAAATTGATACCGTTTCCAGTGATTGTGGCTTTGTTTCTTTTCGTAAACTTTCTCATCGAATTTTGATCTGCATTGGTGTCCAGACTTCGTTGACGACAGATACCAGCTCCTGCAAGGTCCTTGGATCTCGAGGCACTGTGTGGCCCTTTCCATGGTCGAACAATAGGGCAGTATCCTCGTCACACATGGAAAACAAAGCCATCGCCCCGTCAATATAGGGATCGTTGCAGCCGACAACATGGCAGGTCGGGATATCTATCATGGTGTCGCATTCATCGGCAAGAAGACACTCGACAGTATCACCGACAAGTCGTACCGGTGGCCAACCTGCAAAGAATACGGCACTCTGCAGGAAGACGAGGGTTACAAATCTGTTCAAGCTATACATCTTGGAATTGACTAATTACCTTGATGCGTCGGGCGCGACCTTCCTCCACATAGCGACGCTGCTCTTCCAAGATCAGGCTGGCAGCCACAGTAGCTCCTTCGGAGTACCCAAGTATTCCCTTTAGGTGTTTGTAAGAATCAAGAATCAAGTTTAGCTGTAGGCTTGAAGCTAGTCTTACAGTTATTTCGGGATCTTCATCCAGTATCATCATTAGTCTGTCCAATGTGTTTTGTATCGCGGTCGCCTGGAATGATGGCTTGTCGCCAACCAGCCTTCGCATGGCATCTTCGGCTGTCATGCCTTGAGGGATGTCTCGAAGCCTTGAAAGCATATCGTCGAGCTCGCTGACGCCATCGAAGTCAATAAATCTATAGAGTGGCCCTGGACCAAAATATTCATCGAATCCTGGAGGCGGCGTGGCAGCATGACCACCGTTGATCCATTTGAATCGCGCCAAGCCTTTTTTCTCTACCGCATCTATGAATGGGCGCAATTGTGTTTCGAAATGCTACTTCGCTTGATTAGCAACTATAATCTGTGGAAAAATTCGTTCGGCGCCAAGTTCACCAATGCACTTCCGTAGGCGCCGTGAAGGCAAAGAATTGTCATGATAATTGTTGTGATGTGTTGTGTAAAAGGGAAGAAACTGAACGGTCGCGGCATACCTGGTTACGCGTGCGGAATGAAGTTTTTGTGAGCCCGTATCGTATTTCCAGGACTCAGGAGGAGTGAATCTTGTCTCTGCCATATGAGACAGCGGACCGTGCAGTGGGGGGCCGGGGCTGAATGTTTCTGACCTGCATCGAAAGCTAGCCAAACGCAGCAGCTCGGACGTACGGACGCGCAATACGCGAAAAGAGGATCAGAATGGAACCAGGAATACGACTGCACGGATAAAACTCCCAGGCGGGCGACGTTGAATGCCTGATCTAATGCGCATTGCGCCTTCGTGACCGCACTTGGCTGTCAATAAATGTGGCCCAGGTCTTTCCTTCGTGTCACAGATACCGCACTGCATATGTCCTATCCACACGGTAGGACAACATGGGGCAATCACCATGCATGTACACACATATACGTCTCACCATGGCATGAGCAGAATAAGTTGCGAAGATGATTTGGTTGAGTGGCTGAACATGTGAAGACCAATCAACGCTTCAAAGTAAGTACATACCAATGACACCGCCTCTCTTGTCCAGGCGGCAGGCCCCTCGGTGGTGACATGAATGATGAGGGTTGACCCGTGATCACATGTGAAGCTGTTTGTAGACAAAAGAAAGGACTACTGCTCAGCCATGGGGACACAAATCTGACTACCACCAAAGCCCGGATCAGGTATGACGCTTGAACCCAAGACATCAGATGAGATCCTTCCGCTTTGTCGAGATGATTCAAAATTGGCAGGATATCTATCTAGGTACCCAACTTCCAAGCTGTCAAGTGTGGGCCCAGAAAGTGTATGCGGCGCTTTAAAAGAGATATGCGCTCGCCACATAAGTGATTGCCACTCTTTCGTTCGTTATCTAATGTGTGGTGTGGAATTCTTGGATTAATTCTCATTGAACTTGTAACATAATCTGGTTTCCGTTACAAAGACGCCATCATGACAACGCCGAAAAAGATCGCCATCGTGGGCATGTCATGCCGCCTGTCGGGAGATGTTTCTACTCCGGAAGACCTTTGGACCATGATTTCTCGTTCCCGTGACGGCTGGGGCCCTATACCCGAAAGCAGGTTCTCTACAAATGCCTATTATCATCCCAATCCACAGAAAAAAGGTTGTTTCAATACGAAAAGTGGCTACTTCATGAACCAGGATTTGTCTCAGTTCGACGCGCCGTTTTTCAACATCACAGAACAAGAAGCAATGGCCATGGATCCACAACAACGACAACTACTCGAATGCGCATACGAAGCCATTGAGAGCGCTGGAATTCCCAAGGAGACTATCTCGGGTGCCAGCGTGGGTGTGTTTGTCGGGGCGACATTTTCTAGTTATCGAATGGGTACTCTGCGCGATCTGAATCAAGTGCCGCTATTCGACTCGACCGGCAACCATCAATCCATACAGGCGGCCAGAATCTCCCATTATTTCAATTTTCGTGGACCGTGCCTTTCAATAGATACCGCTTGTTCATCGAGCTTATACGCCTTGCATGCGGCAGTGCAAAGCCTTCGTGCTGGAGAGATCGATTCAGCAATTGTGGCTGGCTGCAGCCTACACTTACAACCCGACGACATGGTTTCGATGTCCATGTTAGGGTATGTCTTGCGCCAAGATTGTTGTTGTTGTTGTTCTTGTCCTGATCTGACCCTGTCTTTTTAGGATATTCAATAACCACGGAAAGACATTTTCCTTTGATCACCGTGCCAAGTCTGGTTTTGCTCGAGGCGAAGGAGTCGGATGCCTCGTTTTGAAACCGTTGGACGCGGCTCTAAAAGACAACGACAAGATAAGATGCATCATAACCAACACTGGTACTAATCAGGATGGTAAAACTGTCGGTACGTACATCATGCTTACAATGTCGGAATATCCTGTGTGAAATGAGACACTAATTGAGAAAAGGGCTGTCGACTCCAAGCGGTGAGGCACAAGAGGAGTTGATTCGTCAAGTTTACGAGAGAGCGTCTATCTCACCACAAGATACTGGCTACGTGGAAGCTCACGGTACCGGAACAAAGGTCGGCGACCCAATCGAAGCGAGTGCCTTGAATCGAGTGTTTGGTGATGGCCGCACAAAGCGAGCACCCTTGTACATCGGCTCAGTCAAGTCGAACGTGGGGCATTTGGAGAATGCTAGCGGCATTATCTCTATCATAAAAGCATGTCTGATGCTGGAGAAAGGTTTCATCTTGCCCAATGTCAATTTCGAGAAATCTAACGAGGCGATTCCTTTGGAGGCGTGGCACATGAAGGTGCCGGTGAACCTTCGTCCATGGCCGAAGGACAAGAAATTTATCAGCATCAATAACTTCGGCTTCGGAGGATCAAATGCCCACGTGGTATTGGAGAGGTTACCACCGTCTCTGACACAATTACCGTCCAGCACCAGAGATAATCCGAAACTGTTCACGTTGTCTGCAAATGACGAAGTGTCTGTCACCAAAATGGCCTCTCATTTGAGCATTTATCTCGAACAACATCCAGAAATCTTCGAGAGGCGAATATTCAATGACATTGCCTACACCTTGTGCGAAAGACGATCCCAATTCCCTTGGAGAGTGGCTATCACAGCGTCTTCCTGCAACGAGTTGGCTATGTCGCTGAACAGCGTGGCAAGCCGACCAAAGCGAGCTCTCTCAAACAATCCCAAGGTGGCATTTGTATACACCGGCCAGGGCGCACAATGGGCCCAGATGGGGCGTGAGCTCATAGAAACTTATCCGGTATTTGCGGGGACTATCCAAAGTGCAGCATACTGTCTCGAGAAACTGCATGCTGGTTTTTCGCTTCTTGATGAACTGATCAAGCCCAAGGAGGATTCAAAGCTAGGTCTTGGTCTGGCATATTTGTCACAGCCATGTTGCACAGCTGTCCAACTCGCATTGACTGACCTATTGTCATCATGGGGGGTGAAACCTGACATGGTCATTGGCCACTCCAGCGGAGAGATCGTTGCAGCATACGCTGCTGGAGCGATCACCCTTGAAGATGCAATGTCGGCGGCGTATCATCGAGGTCAAATGGGCGAATTGTTAAAAAAACGCCACCCAGATGTGCAGGGGGCCATGTTGGCTGTAGCGTCTGATGCGAGAAACATTCGACAACAGCTCAAACTTCTCGGGTTGAACGGACTGACTGCGGCATGTCATAACTCCCCAGAATCCACGACAATATCCGGTGATGAGGTTGAGATCGATCAATTATCCGCAGCACTCGAGCGGCAAAATGCCTTCAATCGCAAGCTGCGAGTCGATGTGGCGTACCACTCTCCTCACATGAAATTCGTTGCAGACGATTACCTTGATTCAATTAAGACCATAAGGACTCGAAATTTTCGTCCAAATGTAGCCTTCTACTCGTCCCTTCACGGCAGAGTCATCGAGTCTAGAGAACTGGGTCCTTCCTATTGGGTCAACAATCTCACCGAGCCCGTGCTATTCTCACCGGCGGTAACGAATATGTACGAAGAGGAAAAGCCACAAATATTGATCGAAATCGGGCCGCATTCTGCGTTAGAGGGGCCTATAAAACAAATTTTGCGGTCCATCAGTCCTCAGGCCGCGGGTGAAGTCAAATATCTCCCCACACTCATTCGCAATCAAAACAGCTGCGTTGCGTTGCTAAATCTTGCTGGACATTTGTTCACTCATGGACATCCCGTTCAATTTGATCAGATCAATCAGACCAAGTTCACCCAGAACCCGACACTTATCACCAATTTTCCTCCATATCCATGGTCCGGCCGTAGCTACTGGTACGAATCGCGCGCTAGCCATCAACACCGCTTGAAGCCGTTCCCTCGTCATGATATTCTGGGTCTATTGGACTGCAATTACACCGACTCGGAGCTCACATGGCGCAACGTCTTGTCCGTCGATGAGATTCCCTGGCTTAAGGATCATCGTATGCAGTCCTTGATTACGTTTCCGTTGGCGGGCTATTTGTGCATGGCCGTCGAGGCCGCATGCCAGAGAGCACAGCTACGCCAAGTTCAACCGAGCCATATCTCTTCCTTTCATTTACGGGAAATTGAAGCGTCCAAAGCTCTCATTATGGACAGCGTATCTCAATATGAGACTGTTGTTAGTCTTCGTCCGTACACAGAGGGGACGCGATCTCTATCCAACGACTGGGACGAATTTTTCATTTCTTCGTGGGCCCCGAACAGAGGCTGGCTCCAACATTGTCGCGGCCTTGTCCGCGTCAAAAAGTTGCGAGGTCCTAATCCTGTAAATGAGTCTAGGTTTCATTCTGCACACCACCGGCGTGCCAAGGCTCACGCGCAACACCAAGTCAGTGTACCCACAAACGTAATGTACACGGAGCTTGCTGCACGTGGAGCGGAGTATGGCCCAGCGTTTATCAACAAAGCCGACGGCGTGTCTCTGGGTGGCAATTACAGCTTTGGATCAATATCCAAGCCCGACACTGCCTCATATATGCACTCCGGATACGAAACTGTGTCGAAACTCCCGATATCGTTCATGGATCTGATCTTTCAGTTCACATTCCCTCTTCTGGGCGCTGGTTCAGGTACAATGCCCTCTCTTTTTATGCCATCTGCTATCAAAGATATTGAAATCAGCATGTCGTTTCCAAACAACCAAGAAGAAAAGCTTGAGGTGATTGCTTATGGCCATTGGAACCAGTTCAGTTCCGGATCAAGTCCCGGATCGGTGGAGTTTGCCGTGGATGGTTGGCACGCTTCCTGCGCAGCACCGGTAGTCACTATGATGGGATTCAAGATGAGTCCAATCATTGATGAAACGAGTGAACATCAAGTCCCCAGATCACTTTGCTACAAAATTGAGTGGAGGCCTCTTGGCAGTTCCTCGTCATCAGTGCGTGCTGCGAATAGCGAGAGCCAGATGAGTGCCTGTTTGACAAAGGGCAACGCGCATGCAAAGGAAATGGATCATGAGATGCCAGCCTCCATATGCGACAACGACGTCCAATCGGGCGTTCATATTGAGCCAGCCTCCAGTCAGAAGGCCGGTCCGTCCATGCATGTGAATGGGTCAACAGGTACGAACAGTGTCATTGAACATAGCTTGGCGGGTCTACCAGCAACTCCATTGCATGAAAAGAAGACTCAGTTGGTTCTTGTCACCGACAGAGTGGAAGAAGACCAAATGATATCTTCGCTTGTGCTCATAGCAAGCCAACGGCTTGGTGTGGAAGCGGAGATTTGCTCATTCACTCATGTTCGACCAAATGCATCGTCGCATTATATCTGTCTCGATGAGCTCGACTACTCATTAATTTCTGGAGTGACGGAGGCAAACTTCTCAACTCTCAAGTCTCTTTTGCTGGATTCATCCTCAGTTCTTTGGGTGACATCTGGCGCTTACTGCGCTGCATTGAACCCGGACAGAAATTTGGCTCAAGGTATTTTCAGAAGTGTGAGGTCCGAGACGCAGAGGGCACTGGCTACATTGGACCTGGATCCGAGGTCGCAGCTTGACGTGTCTTCAAAAGCCGATTTGGTTATTCGTGCGTTCGAATCATACAATCAATCCTTACAAATTACAGCACCCGTGGATTTCGAATTCCACGAGTGTGAAGGCCAACTTTTTGTTCCTCGAGTCATCATGGATGAGACTTTAAACGGACATATATTTCACACAACTCAGCCCTCTGTAGCATATGCACAGAAGTTTCAACAAGGCGAACGACGCCTCAAGATGATGGTGGGCACTTCGGGAGCACTTGACTCACTATTCTGGACTGATGATTCAGAATGTGTTCTTGCTTCCGACGAAATTGAGATTTGTGTGGCCTACACAGGCATCAATTTTAAAGATGTCATGATAGCCATGGGGCAGCTCTCGAGCCCTTACATAGGAATCGAATGCAGCGGCGTTGTGGCCCGTATAGGATCCAATGTTTCGTCTATAGCTGTCGGCGATCGCGTCTGCGCTGTATCAATGGGTGCGTATTCCGCATTCGCCCGCTCTCTCGCCAGCAGTGCTGTTGTGATACCGAGAGATATGCCCCTTGCAGTAGCGGCTACTATTCCGGTAGTTTATTGCACCGCGTATTATGGTATCATCGAGCTAGCCCGACTGCAAGCTGGAGAGTCGATTCTCATTCATGCGGCTTCTGGTGGCGTTGGTCAGGCATCAATCCAGCTGGCGCAAATGGTCGGTGCAGTGATTTATGCTACTGTTGGTACGGCGGAGAAGAAGCAGCTTCTTGTCAACACCTACGGCATTCCAGAGTCTCATGTGTTTTATAGCCGAGATGCCGAGTTTGGCCCTGCCATACGCTATGCTACCAACGGCAGAGGTGTTGATGTAGTTATCAACTCGCTGGCTGGTGATCTGCTGCGAGAATCGTGGGCGAGCTTGGCCCCTTTCGGACGTTTCATTGAGATCGGTAAAAGAGACATTACTTCCAACAGCAGACTAGACATGTTCAAGTTCGATTCAAATTGTACATTCAGCTCCGTCGATTTGACAATCGTTGCTGCCGAGCGCCCCCAATTGATGAGCCGAATTATGCGCAGCGTCATGGACCTAATGATACGGGGGGTAATCAAGCCCATCGGCCCGATCATAGAAAAGAGCATTGAAGAAGTCGAATCTTCACTTCGAATGCTACAGAGTGGCAAGACATCTGGAAAGATCGTTGTTGATCACGTTCAGCCAGCGCGAATAAAGGTACGTTGTGATTGCAAAAAGCTGCTGATTGTCATGTTCTAATGAATTATGGGTTCTTGAAGGCTACTCACCATATGTCTGCTTCTTCGACTATCAGAAAGGATGCAACTTATTTGATCATCGGTGGCACTGGCGGCATTGGCGGTGCTATTGCTGGTCAATTCGTCAACCAAGGCGCAGGACACCTTGTATTATTGTCGCGAAGTGGACGATGGACAGCTGATATCGCGAAGCTAGCAGAAGTGGGCAAGGCTTCTGGATCACACATTCATGTCATGAAGTGCGATATTGGCGACGAGGAAAGTGTTTCTCTTCTGCTGTCCAAGGTACGGAAGTCGCTGCCGCCCGTCCGTGGCATCGTTCATGCGGCAATGGTACTCAAAGTAAGACTCAAATTCCCTTCTGAAAAAAGTCAAACGTATTGCTAACGCTCCGCTGCAATAGGATACTCTCTTCGAGAAGATGACATTTCAGGATTACCAGGAGGTGGTAAGGTCGAAGGTTAGCGGCACCCTACACTTCGATAAGGCACTGGAAAACGAGAACATCGACTTCTTCGTTCTGCTCTCATCGGTCGCCGGTATTGTTGGAAACAGGGGGCAAGCAGCGTATTCTGGAGCAAACACGTTCCTCGACGCTTTCGCACGTTATCGTCGTCAAAGAGGCCTGGCAGCGATTTCACTCAATCTGACAGCTGTTGAAGATGTGGGCTATTTGGCTAGCAATGCGTCAAGGAAGAGAGAAGTGCTAAGAAGTATTTCCGGAGGCTCAATGTCTGAGAAGGAAGTCTTAGCACTTGTAGATGCTGCGTTGTCAGGAAAGATATGTGATGCTCAAAGCATTACTGGGCTGGACCTTAGTACACCGACTTCATTACCATTCTGGACCGATGATGGCAAGTTCTCCATACTTCGAGAGAAGGCCCTCGCCTCAGGCTTTGGAAGTGCATCCGCAATTTCTGTTTCCATGTCTCTCGCAGAGAGGTTGAAGTGTGTAAAAAGCCTCAACGAGGCAATTGAGATGGTCGCATCCGACCTTGGCGGTAAATTGGCATCCATCCTCATGATGGCGCCAGAAGATATGGAAGCTCAAAAAGACTCGATGTCTATCACAGCGTTTGGGTTGGATTCTTTGAATGCCATTGAGTTACGTAACTGGATCGGCAAAGAGCTGCAGGCGCATTTGCAAGTGCTCGAACTATTAACAAGTGGCCGACTGAAAGATCTGGCGGCGTTGGTGCTCAATAAATCGAGGTTAGACGGTGCTTGGACAGAGAAAAGAAGCTAGGAATGCTCATGTATCTTATCTCGTACTCATACTTCAGTCAGGGTGTTCACTGTTCCTACCGCACATTGCATGAATGCCACATGTCTGTTTTAGTAGGAGTGCTGTTGTGTCTGTTGCTTTTTTCTCGACGGGCGCACACACACAATACTGCTGGTGAAAGCAAGCGAGCATCAGCGTTGGTTAGGTACTTTCTTTGCGGTCCAACGCTCCTGTGATCTATCTGGACGGTCAAGTTTGACTATTGATGTCGTATCTTGCGGCAATTCGAGCCACTTGAGTCACGTACATCTATATCAAGTGCCCAGCTCCATGCTCACCAACATCAAGCTTCCATTGGTCCTGGATCTGACTCAAAAGATTCGGCATAGAGTAAATATCAAGCGCTGCTCCAGTCATCGCCTTTGCCACCCTCATTGCTCTGTCGAAAGCTCCCCTAGTCCCGGCGGCCTTCTCAAAGTCTGGACTGTGCGGCTGTCCCGATTGAGGACCTGGGGGAATAGCAAAGCTGACGTTCATACTGGGCAAAGCGTAGCTCAGATTTCCTTGGTCGGTACTTGCCTTCACCCACGTGGGTTGGTCCGGGGCTGGCAGGGGCGGATAAGGTGGATGAGGTAAATTTTGCCAGTGCTGTCTGAATCGCGCCGCGAGTACGCGATTTGGAAGATGATCCATATAGCCAGGTCGAACTTCAACACTAAGTCTGGCTCCTGTAGCCTCAGCGCCGGCTTGAAAACAAGCCTCGACCTTGCGCTGCAGCTCTTGAAGCCAAGCGGCGGATGCAGAGCGAAGAACAGCCACGCCAGAAGCATATTCATGTATTACATTTGGCTTGTTACCTCCATTCGTTATTTGCAAGCCAATGACATCATCAGGCCTCGTCTGCTGGCGTAATACCGAAATGGCGTTGTAGGCAATAACGAGGGCGTCGAGCGCATTAACCCCCAGCCACGGGCTGTTGGCTGCATGTGCCGCACGGCCATGGTAAGAAACATTCAGATGAGTGAATGCTGTCGTTCTAACGAGAGGACTGTTATGCAAGATTCCTGGGTGTGAGATGAGAGATACGTCGGTATCTCGATAAGCGCCTGCCTCCAGGCATCTTATCTTGCCACCACCGCCTTCTTCGGCCGGTGTGCCAATTATCTTGATTTTACCTGGAAGATGTCGACGGCTCATCATCTCGGCGGCGGCAAGCCCCGCCGCTAGTGAGACCATTGCGATGAGATTGTGCCCACAAGCGTGCCCCAAATTTGGGAGTGCGTCTGGTCACGATACTTGATTAGTGTCGCCGAATCTGCCAGTCTGAGGGACACAGTAGCCGATGCGATACATAATGTGGGGGCTCCAAAGACAAGAAACATACCCATTTCTGCATTGAACGAAACAACAGGGCCTGGCAACCCACTGTCGAACTCGGCCACCCAGGCGGTTTCCATCCCATACGCGGAACAGGTGACTTGCCAGCCTGTCCGAGACTTCATGAAGCTTGTTAAGACATCGTGAGCCTTGCGCTCACGATAAGCAGTCTCGGGATTGGCGTGAAGAAAAGAATTCAAGGGCCAAAGCAAACACTCCAAGTCTTGAATAAAGCAGTCAATGTCGCGCAGATCCTCGTGCGTAGCGGACAAGTCTTGTTGGTTGGCATCTTTAATCGCCTTGACAAAGTCGCCACCTGTGCTGTACAGAAGGCAGCTTGGAGGTGCATGTACGGAGGCCTTAGATGGAGGCGATGTTTTCATGGTTGGCTGAGCAAATATTGCGGATGAAATAAAGGGATGAGAACCCGATCATTTCATGTCGATTGTCGATTATTATCAAGTGCCCTCGTTGCAGCGCAATACGACGTGATCGATCGCAGTTCAAAAGGCCTGGCTGAAAGCTTAGTCAGCAAGCATGAAATTAGGGTTGCACATAAGATCCGCTGTGAACGTGTAGAACCGCCATTTGCTGCTCGCCAACTAGCAGTCCACCACATCATTTCTCGGTGCAACAACAACAGCTCAAGATGTCTAAAACGAATGAAATCTCATCCAAATCATGCGCGAATGGACTTAGATAATAGGAAACTGAGCGAGAGAGTCAGAGCTCTCCGTTATCGTGAAGTAAAGGTGGAATGGTCGCGTCACCGCCGATGCCAACCTCAGGGCCGCATCTGTGTGGTATTTCATGCAACTCTACACTGGATTAAACACCAAACTCTTGGTCTACGAAGAATTCTGTGCCTCTGTAGTTTAATATGCGTTATTTTTTGTAAATGCGACTGAAGGATGAAACGGAGAATTCTTGTCAATTGCCCAGGTGGGAAAATCTCCCAGAAAACCCAGCACCGAATTTCCCACGCTCGCTCAGACCGCGGAATGAGGAAAAGGCCAGAGTGCCTCAGTACAAAAGGTTGGGACATTTAATCAACGACTATAATTTTCAGAATTTGAAAAGAATTTTTGATCAATTCATAGAGTGATCGCCATCTCAAAATAGAGTACAGACTCAGCTCCAAGCTCGGGAACCGGGGAACGTTCCACCTCACTCCGGAACATCTTCTTTCACAAATCACCACCAGTTCAAGTGCAAAAAAAAGTAAGCAAGATTTTGCCTTCTTGGGCCTCTTGAGCTTCTTGGTAGACCATGTTTCAATAGATCACTGTATTTAAGCCAAGGGCTGTAAATTGGTTGAGGTCCGAGAGGGTGTGCAACTTCTTTTGTCACACAATTCACCTACTGTAACAACAGATGCCTGACTGCTGTTACTGATTTACAGTAGCTCCGCAATAAAGCCGCTAATCCTCCTCGCGGTCTATCTCGTCTTGTGCGTCAATACAATTCTTCCACATACACCAATGAATTCGCTCCCTGACAATCTGTACTGAAATCTATTCGATTGCGTATGCTTTGTTTAGCATGCAACTGGCCTCCATACGTACAAGTGAAGTCAATGCACGTGGGAGGCCGAGATGGGCCCAACGTGGCGGTTTGGTGTAATTTTCAGGAGGGCTCTGCGCACAGCTCACCACCCTAATATACCACCTGCCAGTTTCGAGTTCAGCCACTTCAAGAGAACGACAAACAATGCCCTGTTTAATCATTATCGGGTGTGTCTTTGGGGAGATTTAAATTGTATTATGTTCCTGATGCTGAGCTTGAATCGCCTCCCCATAATCTCAATCGGGCTCGAGAGTCGAGGTCAGACGAGTTGTACCGATCAGATGTAATCTTATGGTCGCAATTGAGTCCAACTTAAGCGAATCAATTCTTCTAAGCCACGTGCTCCTTAAAATAAAAAAAATATGGGCTTCGATGCGGACTTATAGTCGTATCTGGCGTTGAAATAGGATAGGATACAAAAGCTAGGTCGGTGAGTGGCGACGACACTGTATCTTCCCGCCTACACCTCGCGCACAACACCAGCTGCGACTCCTGCGAGTAACCCGCTTGATCCTTTGCCTTAAATGATGATTTGAACGAGAATTTCAGTTCTAGACAACTTGAGCTGTTGTTGCGCACCGATAGATCCTGTGCTAGGTAGGTATACTAATAGACTGCCAGTTGCCATTGGCGGCCTTGAAAATGTAGGTAATTCGAAAGGCGAATGTCTCACGAGTCACAGCGGTCTTATGTATTAGGTACTTATGGGCACAGTGCGACCCCAAGGCTACACATGGATTCGTGTCGCCGTGCGGAGCGGGGAGGAAGCTTGCCACTCCTTTCTTCATCGTTCGTGCATCCTGAGTATGCCATTTGAAATCGTTCTCACCTGAACAGCTCCGAGCCAGAAGAATGCCAGTTCATCACAAGCATAACGTGTCGACCACTCTTAATTACTGGGACGATCCAGGCGACGGCTCCAAGCCGATGCCCATAATCATAGGCGACGGGAAAATTACGAACAGAAGACCACACAAAGCTTGGGAGTTTTCAATTGCCGACATCAGTGGGGATGAAGATAAATACACCTTGGATTGTCATGGATTTCAGTATTGCCGTCACCAGAGCCGTGAAACGGCCTTTGAAAATGACGACCAGATACAGAACGAGTATTACCACGAATGCGCGCTGCTTGTGAAAAGCGTCACGGGCGCGCGAGCCGTCTCGGTCTTCAATCATAAGGTCCGTCGCGGCCCGACCCAGTGGCATCATCTGGGTTTGCATAACCTCGCCAATCGCGGGCCGGTCACCCGAACCCATGTCGACCAGTCTTATGACGGAGCGGAGCGACGGCTGCGATGGGAATTTCCCGCGGAGGCTGACGAGCTAGCCCAGCGTCGGTACCAGATTATCAACGTTTGGCGGCCCATTCAGCCCATTTTTAAAGATCCCATTACCGTGGCCGATGCTAGGTCTGTTCCCGACTCTGATCTTGTGGGCGCCGAACTGGTTGAGGATAATTTTGCAGGCGAATCGTGGGTTGTCCGTCACAATCCTAATCACCGTTGGTTCTTTAAGCATCTGATGACACCTAAGGATGTACTACTCATCAAGTGCTTTGACTCGAATAAGTCAGTGGCGCGCCGATCGCTACATTCTGCATTCGAAGACCCCGCATACAAAGCCTATGACTCCCGACAGAGCATTGAGGTGAGGTGTTTGGTTTTCTACTGAGCAGGACACGAGAGGGGGGGCTAATACGACTCTGAAGAAGCGGGGTTGGGAAATGCGTCTTTGCGGGATATTTCCTCTTTATGATGCAATTCCCACCGGAAACTCGTTTTTGTTTAAATCCACCTGCGCGCACACTATCAGGCTTCATTCCATCTCTCCCTTACCCTAGTCTTGTCAAATACCTCTAAAGTCACAGTCACATATACAGAAACATCATGGCTCCTACAATTGATTCCCCACGATGCGTCGAGTGGCTGGGCAAGAAGGTGCCAGTTTGGTCGATGCAGACAGTCAACTATGGGCTCTTGCTCTCTCAGGATCCTGGTGAGGTCGATAAGGTAGTCAATGCTTGCTTAGAGGATGGCTACTTTTACTTGGACCTTGATGGGATCGATGGCCGTCGCATGCTTTCCGACCATCAGGAGACTCTCAAGCTGATGAAGCGTTTCTTCGATTGCCCCATCGAGGCCAAGAACGAGTTTGGCTTGATATCCTCACACCTAGGGTTCGTGAATAATCTCCCTCTTCCAAAAGACCCGGCATCATTCTGAGTTTTTGTGCATCTAGGTATGAACCCGTGGGCAGCCGCACTGGTGTTTGGGCTGGCACTAAGGACGGCTATGAGATGCTCAAGGTATCTAGAGACGAGATTCAGAGGGACAGCCCCAAGATTCCAACTCCAGTAAAAAATAGTGGCGACCTGCAGATTCTCGAGAATGCCATCGGCAGCTGCAACACTATCACCAAGGTTATCCTATCGGCTCTTTCCACCGGTCTGCATCTCACTGGTGCCGGCCGTTTCGAAAATTCTCATCGCAATGAACGACCATCAAGCACTACTGTTCGTGCATTCTCCCATTATTCTCCCGGTTATCAAAGCTGTTATTGATACCCATCTACTGACTCGCTATCTCTGTGTTAGCTGTCCATGATGCACTACCTTCCAACCGATCTCGCTGGCGAAAATCGATTCGGCCATCAGAAGCACACTGATATAAGCACTCTTACACTCCTTTTCAGCGAGCAATGGGGCCTGCAGATCCGACCGCCAGGTTCCTGTGGCGCGCGGGAGATGGGTTTCGTCGCACCAAAGCCAGGTTGTGCGTTCGTGCACGTTGGCGACTCTTTACGCTTTGCGAGCGGCATGAAGTTCCAGAGTTGCATCCACCGAGTTGTCCCGTTTGATCCCACTGAGCATCGTTACTCGATCGCTTACTTCTTGCGCGCTGAGGACGATACTATGTTTGTTGACTCCGAGGGGCGCGCTGTGACCGCAGGACAGTGGCACGACGAAAAGTTTAAGGCGTTCACAGACCCAGAGCTCTGGCAAGCCATGGCACCGAAGTCAATGATTCTGGGGGGGATGAAAGAGGACGGGGATGATGACCCCGTCCTGGTGCCGCAGACTCCAGACGCTGACACTCTGAACCATGTTTCTGTAAAGGCTTAAGAAGGCTTGAGCAGAAGTATTTTGTCCTCTGCCTGATGATAATTTATCTGAACGGCGCTTCTATGAATAGTATTCAAAGAAGTTAAAGAGCCTCGCGAGCGGATACATAAGCATTCTGTTCCGTTCCGCCTCATGTCTAATGGCTTGGCCACTTAGTAATGATCTTTTCGACAGATTGCTTATGCTAAACGCGTCGCGATACTAGGATAAAGACTCCACAATGACATTTTCGGATAACTATCGGAAAAATGGAATATAACTTTCATTATTGAACCTGTCGGCTCGTAGGAGAATCGAGAGCAGGCATGCGCGCAAAATGCGCGAGTACTCCATGTCTCGTGCATAGTAAAAAGATATGTGCTGTTCAACTTGTTCATTTCATAGAGAGACGAAGATCAAGACGGGATCAAGATAAATACCAGTGGCTCGTGCTGTTGGACCACAAGCCGCGAGTCTCTCACCAAGGTGTCACCTGATGATCGATCGCGTTCCATGCTCCGTTCCTGCACGAGACCTACGTAAGACCCCCGTGATACTGTCCAAGACGCCTATGACTGTCGGTGGCAGAGCGGCTCCAACAGAAAGTATTACACTTCAGCTTCACACTGGACAAACTTTAGAGCTGCTACAGTCTAGTCTCGGAAATCTTTCTACAGCATGAATCCATGCGGGAGAATAAAAATACTCGTCGCGAGTTGGTAATGGTGTAATTTCTTCACGCTTTTTGTAAGAAAGGCAAGTCGTAAGCCGTTCTCAGGGCCGTCGAGACCTTCATTGCGAAGCAATATCGGTTATATCCGTCTCGCAGATGAGTCGATGCATGTATTCCATGACGAGGATAGAGCTATTGGCAATTGCATCACGGGTTTCCTTTTAAATTCTAGATCGTTTGATAATACAACTCTTGAAGCTGATCATCAGCACTGAGCTCCAAACATTGCTCGTAGCACACCACACACGCAGCGACGAAATGTGCTAAGTCATATCATTCATCCCAAACCTATGAGCACTGGGAGGCGCTCTGGCTCAATGTCTGTGGATTATGTTTCGTGCGAGACTGTGCTTCAGATATACTATTATTAGTTCGAATTCTTCCCTGGGCAACTGTGCTTTCGTTTTATCATTTTATGGCGGTACAAGGGTGAATGTATGTATCAATCCGTTCGCCTTCCTTTCACAATGCACAATGAGCGGAGGCACCAGCGATGGCTCAACAGTCAACGCTATGCCAATCCCGCTCATGGCTGTCTCTTTTTACAGGAGCAATAAGTCCAATTCACTGACTATTATACTTTCTTTGGTGTGTTATGTACATCGACGACTCGAAATCTCGATAGTTGATGCTCTTCATTTTCTCCTGATGAAGTCAGGCCGCAGGATCAATACTTACTGCCGGAATAAATGACAGTGGGTGACGCTCCGACTCTTCCCTCCTGTCGTTCGTGGTCGCGGAAGCGACGACCCATTCTGGTTTGTAGACAACTCCAAGAACACAGAATGATCATCTTCGCCACAGTTCTCTACGTTGAACCTCGTCAAAGGCGGCCCGACCCACAGCAGCTCCATGTCATAAGGACTACCAAGTCCAGCATTTCAGTACTTGTTGGAAAAAGCCCGAAGCTCGGTGAGGCGTAGATGAGGCTGACTGAGGATCAATGGTGGGTAGTAAGTAGTATACGACCAAACGCCTCACGTGTCATTCTGACTGTCAAATCACGAATCACGATCCCTGTCATATAGACTCATATTCCAGAGCACTTACGAGGATTGGTACAGGAGCACATAGAAGGACCTTAGCACACATCCGAGCCTCAGTCATTCGTCAGAGATCCAACATCCATGTACAATGTATGTACAGCGCAGGTTCCTCCAGGACTCAGAAGGGGCACTGACACCCTCTATAGATTCTCGGACCCCGGAGAGCCACAATTGTGACACAACGTCGCAAAGAAATGTGCGGGTTTTTGCGCTTGTTCAAAGACCGCGGCTGCGCCTTTGACTTGTAAAATTCGAAGCCGGCTGGCACTGCACCGGAAGAATGGGCTGCAGAAAATTTGGCATCGAGGTGCTCTGTGGCAGAGGAAACACCAGTGTCGTTATTGGCTCATGGGACGGGACGGCTGAGGTACATCGGGATCGCTTTAAGGGTCGGCCGGGAAGCTAAAGCCTGTGTGACTGACAGCAACTTGAAGACAGGATCGAAACCGCGGCGTTTCTGTTTGATAAGTTGTGAGATCGACCACGGGGGTTGCGAATTCGGATCAGAATCTTGGATTCGGAGGAGTGGCTGATCGTAGTCCTTGCAGTCATGCGTTTGTCCAGAGGTGGCCAGTTAGGAAGACCAACATGCGCGCAGGCGACTGCGGATTTTGATGCCTGGTTCCATCCAGCCTTCTTTGACTAAGTCAATTAAGGGAATGCAACCACCATTTCACGTCCTCTTCATATTTCTCGGAATAATTCACGGGATCTGCGCTCGCGATTCTCCCACTTACACGTGCGTTCTTGCGCGTTTGATGCTCGAATTTAGCCGATGTCCGCCGCCTGTGGCCCGTGGGCCGTGTCCTCGGTGCCAGTGAGCCTTGTAAAGTACTCTGCTCAATGCCCCGAGCATGAGAGAGGAGTCAGGACGCCGGAATCCCCTATATTCATAGCGATGTTGCTTCGTCTGCTGCGGGCTGTGTGCCGCCGTCCGATTCGAAGCTCCTCAATTTATCCTAATGTCGTCGAAGATCGAGGATCTGAGATTGGCATGCCTTCAAGTTTGCGTCCATCGCTGAGCCATATAAGAAAATACCGTCGTTGTACAATTCGAAGAAGGAACTAGGAAATGATAATGATCGCACACGATTCTCTAAAGATGAAATCGATAAGTTGGTTGTGTTGTTGATAATTGATGAATTGTCGTTGTTGACCGTTGTCGAAGCAAACGGTGGTGTTGCAAGTTGCAACTTGCCATTACAAGGAGGTACATAGGTAAGGTACCTGAACTTCTGTTTACGGCCCAACGTACGTATCGGGCCACGTGATCGACTTGCACTTTATCATGAGTGGGGCCTCTTTCGGTTGGTTCAAACTTCCAACTTGGTTTTATTAACTGCAGTCTGCAGTGACCACCAAGACACGCACGAAGACAATGCGAAAGGCAAACGACTCACACGGAGCGGAGTCGAGAAAACGGCGTCGAGAATCAGTCTCCAACGGTGAAGAGGGCAGTGATTCAGCACGAGAAGAAGGACACCGTGAACCGTCGACGGCGAAACGCCCTGCGCTAGAGCTGAAGCATGCAAAGAGCATTGCCACAGCTCGCATGCCAATAAAGCTTCTTACAACCACTTGGAGCCTAGGATCCAACCGACTGCTGAACCGCCGCCATGTGCAACAGTTAAAGAGGGCTTTCGTGCAATTTGGTGGACCGAAGCGAGATCCTGAAGAGCATCACCTGAAAGTGCTCTGTACGGGTGCTGAAGTTCATCGGATGATGAAGCAGCTTGGCTCGCAAGATGGCGCGAAGGAAGCCGAGGACATGCCGGACTTCACCACATGGCCAGACGTGAACGGCCGAGAACGGCTAGAGCTCCTTGCGGGACAGCACCGCATCCGCGCCCTAGAAGAATGGGTGAAGGACGCCAAGCTGAGTGAGGAGGAGCTATGGTGGCCATGTAAATTTTACGATAGGGGTCAGTTAGCCTGAACAGCCTCGAGAGATTTCCAAATTGCGACTCATTGACTAACAAAACAACTAGACAGCATGTCCCTCGAACAGAATATGAAGCTTCGCATGAATCAGAAAGACGTTGCGCTGTCCGACAGCCACGGCGACATATGGCTCCACATCGTGACTGTGGTGTCTCAGAAGCCGGACAAATTCCAGGGCACACGAATCGATATCTCAAGAGAAATGGCAGAAACCTTGGAATTAAGGAACGAAAGTGGTGTCCCGGTGACCCGGCTGGTGTCGCTGTGGAGGAACGAGAAATGGAGGAAGATGGTGACAGCGTGGTGCCAGACGGCGATCGGCAGAGCGACCTTCAAGATTAGGCCGTGGTCTATGATGATAGCTTACAGGATCGACGAGGTGAGTTCAGGCATGAAATTCTTGTTGCACAGGACTATGCTAACAGGGTGGGCGGCGCAACAGTTCTGGTTCTCAATCTTTGGCCAGGTTCTCGACACACTGGCAGAATTGCCCGGTGATGCTGCGAGCTATGTCAAAGCGGAGGACTGGAAAAAAATGTCGAAAGTTTTTGAATCGATCCCCTCCAAGAAAGCGATCAAAGAGTTGTTCTCCCCTAGCTCACAACAGGTTGACCAGTCCTGTCGCCGCCGTCCCGACTTTCTCGTCGAGCTAGATCGCGAAGCTTACTGGCGAGTATACGAGCACGTTGTTCAACGCGAACAAACGTCCTTTCCAGACGTGCATCGTTTACTCAGCCTGTCTGAACAAGATGGCAAGATCCTAAGTGGGGTGATGGATCACGTCGCGGGCTGGCTCAGCAGCGACCGGTCGAAACGGCCGAACCAGAGAGAACAGAACAAGCCGGGCCTACGAGTTGATATGGTTCCGGCGCTCCAGCATTTTGATGGAGAAAGGTTGCAGGAGGCCAAGAGCAGAGTGACCACGTCCGTCGCAGGGGCTCGGGACCAGTCAGTCGCCGAAACTACGTCGATCGTGATGCAACAAGAGTTGCTCGAGTTTGTTTGCGGTCGCCTAGAGGCGTTCAAAAGCGCGTCAGCAAAAGGACAGCTCAACAAGCCACTAGACACAGACAACGCGGGGCTGTATCGCACCCGATTTCAACAAGCAGAATGGGCCGATATCTTGAACATCGTCCGATGGTACATGGGACCGGAGTTCCGGCCGGAATGGCCGCGGCCAGAGGAAAGTCGGCCTGGGGACGTATCGCACCTCGTTGATGGGACGATCCAAAATTTGAAAGACATGATCAATCTTACTGGGAACAAGACTCACTATGACAAGCTCAGCTCTGCCTCGTTCCGAGACAAATTGACAAACTTGCTTGGAGAACTGTGCGGGGCAGGTGAAGAGAGCTGCCCGAATGGACCGACAACAGGCGAGACGAATACAGATGCTGAGTCAGTAGCATCTGTAAGTATTATTACGACACGATCGTGTTCGACGGGTGATAGAAGGCAGGTTTCCGCCGGCACTGATGTAGGCGAAGAAGAGGAGGAATTGCCCTCGTTTGTGGATGTACCAGACCCGAGCTTGGTATTTGATGAGGCGATGGCAAAGGCGGAGGAAAAGACTACATTGTCGATGCCAAGCACGGCGGGAGATGAGTCAAAGCAGCAAGAGCCGCCAGGTAAGCATAAGCAGCAGTCATCATGCTCGGGTCCTGATCTACCACCGAAACCCACGGCTGCGCATAGACCAAGCGCGGCAAACCTACTTAGTACCTCGTGGGACTTGACCTCAAGTCCCAATGCCAGTGCGAGTGGTAACAGAAAACGACATCGCAGAACTGGTACACTGTGCTGGTTTCGAGTTTGAGGCTCGTCTGTTGCTGGGATTCTTTTGTCTGAGAACAGAGCGTTGCCCTACATGTCACACAGGAAGGTACTTCAGCCCACTTCGGACATTTCATCAATCACAAGGATGGAAAGACATCACCGCACCGCATGTGAACGCCCTTGGCTCGCTTGGGGCGGGTTGCAAAACAGGTCCGAGCCTATATCATGCTTTTTTTGGTTTCCTTGTGTATCTAGATTAGAGACTAAGCTCATTAAAGCTCAGAGTAAGGACTTAACTCGCTAGAAATCCTCAGAGAGCTGAAGCTGTTTGTTGAATTTTGAATTTTGAATTAGAACTTCATCAATCTCAACTCGCAAACATCGGCCCTTGCGCCCTGCAGGCGAAAACCGTACAGCGTAGTGACAAGGTTGGGAGGGCGGAAGATTCTATACGAATGTTTGGAGACGTCCACGCGAAGGCAGATAGGCTCATGGTAGGCAGCAGAGCCCCCGGAACTGATCGCCAAGGCTTCTTTGCCTAACCCTTCAGCGGTCTGCCGCGTACTGCACCGAGATCGTTTCATTGCCAAAGGCTTGGGCCCCCGAGAGGGCTCGCACGAGCTGGAAAGCCGATTTACGCTGGAAGAGATGGAGAACTATGAGGAACATGATCGTGAATATGTGACGTGTAGACACACTTGACCCGTGAAATTTGAATCTTGAGCAGCAGAGACTAGACTATCACGGCTCATAAAACACTGACAATAGTTACAAGCAAACTGTCCAGCTAGACTCGGGCTAGGGCTAGAGCCTATAATTTCGCATCGCGACCGAGTCAATTGAATGCGACAAACAAATCGGCGACATAGTTATGCGCAAACCGTAGCGATTCAACGACATATGTGCCATACCATAAAAATAAATATACAGGAAAGGCCAAGCTTCAGACAGCTGGTTTGAAGAGGGCATCAAAGAACGGCGATTGCGCACAGTCGGACGAAGGCGCCGCAGCCGATGGTGACGATCAAACAGCACTGGGGAGAGCAAGTCCGGGATGACGAAGACGAGGACGATAAAGAGTAGAATCGGTACAGCCAGAGTGTTGGGAAGAACGTGTGAAGAAGACGACGGGGCGACGAATAGATCGGCTCCCAAAGATTCGCAGACTTCGCATCGGCGCGGGAGAAGAATCGCCAAACACTCCGAAGAACAGCCTGACAGCCTACAGTCCGTCATTATCAGTCCCAAGTGACAGGTACCGATGGTTGGAGAATGTGCGGGCGGCGCCGCGATTGATTAGGTTCAAACGCACGATGGAATGCATCATGCAGTGGCCGGTTCGATGATTGGGAGTCGGGACAGATGCATTTGATCTTCATGGTGATGCACGTTCGTTGCGAGTGAATCAGTGATGTAATTGCTCATGGGAAAACTGTGCGAGTGGCTGCAGCGAACCTACCGATTTTTTTTTGCATCTAGCCAATTGATTGTCTTCCATACGAGTGACGGGCGATCCAAGGCGATTCGCTCGCATTGCGGCAATAAAAAGCGCTGAGATGGAGGAAGCGAAAACACAGCAAGATCGATGCGCGGGTCAGGTGCTGGAGGCAAGTTGCAACTGATCTGTTGAATCTTTTCTGACACTGATGAGGAGACCTCTGCAACCTCGGGCGATCTGCTTACGTCAGAGAATATAAGGAGAAAGAGGCAGCAAGTCAATGATCATTGACAGCAGATCAGATAATCAAATTCGCATTGTGAATTGACGCATGCATTCGCGCATTAATAAAAATAACGTCATGTTGAAGAGAAAATTCGCAGCTTTCAAATGACACAGTAGACATTGTAATCGCTCGTTCTAGATGCGGCTCACCCGTGAGCACTGAGACCTGACAAGTTAAAGAGGAAATGATAGGAGAGAGAGAGAGCGTTGACATCGGACTAACTGATACACTGATTTACTCTTCACTCCATAACTGGATGGCTGCACTCGTGCAGTTCACAAAATATACTCAGTATTAAAGACGAAAGCCATAGCTTTCAAATAACGTATAAAACATCTACACATTAAGGATTCACGAGTAACTGAGCTGGCTGTAACCTTTTTGCTGTGAGATGGTTTAGGGTCGTGTTGGCAGGCGGAGCTGGAAAGTATAAGGTCTTGCTTTCGGCCCTCGGTTCCGGCCTAAAATCGCTGGAGGATTCACTGCGCTCCAAGATAATAAGTGCCGCGCC
>SRQG01000236.1:0-45861 GCA_018360325.1 Claviceps aff. humidiphila group G2b | reverse complement strand
CCCCCCCCCCCCCCCCCCCCCCCCCCCCCCCCCCCCCCCCCCCCCCCCCCCCCCCCCCCCCCCCCCCCCCCCACCAGAGGATGTTGAGGGTCCAACGAGATCTCCAGCACTGGTTGGCCCTAGGTAGGCAGGCCTCCGTAAACTGTAAACATGGTCATGTCATTGTCAATGACATCGGAGTAGGCAGGTACATACATACCTATCACGTCAGTACTCCGTATCTGGGTATGTACCTACGGTCCTGCATTATACCTCCCTCCAGAGTCCAGACAAGGACCTCCCTGAGTCCCTTCCCTCTTACCTAGCGCATTATCATCGGGACCGGGGATCCGGGGATCAGGACCCTTAACATTCTCTTGTTGGGCTGCAATGCGTCTACACGGACTGACCGTACAATAGATCTCACTCATTCTTACCAGTCCGTACTCGACCAGAGAATAGAGCCGTTGAGGTAAAAACGGTGTACATTCTATTTCCACGTATAGCACCTGCGTGGAGGTCTCTGCCTGTACGGAGCACTTGTCCAACACATCACATCGGATCGGCGTGTCAGGCACTAAGATTACGTCAGACCTGATCCAGGATTCCAGGGGCACGGGCTGCGTATCGAACATAAGTATAGGTCATGGCCGCTCCATCGAGATGATCGCCCAATTATACCCGGTCTCATGAAATCGACGAAGATGTTGCGCGGCATCGTTGAAGTGGATTCCACTTGTGTTGACTGAGCAACCCAGCTCCCTTCGATCGGCTGCTGAGTTGACGGCCAAACAGGGATTCTGCTAGACTGCTATGTATGAGCATGGCTGTCCTGGAATGACGCTGTTATGTACAGCTCTACTCCGTATGTACCCATCAGTCTCGCCGTATGCCATACGCGCGAATCAAACGAGATGACAGGAGCCACTCAAGGCAAGCGCCATGATGCTCATGACAGAAGCCAGTGACGAAAGAAAAAAATACCTATCTGCCAGGGACGCGGAGATGGCGGCGATCAGGTTGTCGAAATACCGTCTGCGTTTGGACGGTTAAGCGTCGGTAAGTTGGACATCACGTGCCATATGTCCCGAAGCAGCATCTTCGAGGAAGAGAAACGGAAGAAGCGAGGAAGCGTGAGAAAAACCCAAGTGAGACGGTTGACCCATGGTCCCAGCCCTGAGCCAGCCATCAGCAGCGCCCGCCATCCAGCCACGAACGCCACGTGCTGCACGCGCCGTCCCGTGTCTTCGAACGTCGGTCTGCGCCCTGCCACCCGGCCGTGACTCGACTCTGAGCTGATTAGTCTCTGACCCAACAAAATATCCAACTTGAGGGTGCTGCCATGCTGCTACGAGGGCCAGAGTTGCTGGTCGCATGAGACGCGAAGATGGAGGAGACGAAGAGATTAATTTGACGGAGAACGCGAATGAAAGGAAGTACATACCTAGAAGACGAGAAGAAGCGTGCCGTTTGTTTCATCAATTCAACAGGCTGAAATCACAATTTCACAAATGGCACGCATCGTTCAGCTTCACTCCCTTCGTGGGCACGATGGCACTGGTGGGCGCTCCTATTCGCCGATTCGGCATGCCAATACGCTTCCTCATTCGAACAAGTGGCCATCCAGAATCCAAGAAATCCAGGATTTGAGGATCCCACGGGTTCAGAAATTCGCGCGTCTTGCTGGCGACCCCGCTTCTGTCATGCAGCCGTTGCCACGTACTCTGTAGCGGCCGCCGGCGACACGGAAAATGCAAAGCGTGGGCGCGCAACTGGTCGAAATGCTCTCGGATGCGTCACACACCCAACAGGTCAATGTCACGGAGCCGACATTGGTCCGAGTCAATATCCATGGCCTCCTGAGTCCTGAGTCCTGACGCTGTCGACAGTTTCAGCCGGCACTGTGTCCTCGCCGAAGGTTGCTCGCGCGAGGAAACGAAAGCTGGTCGAGCTGATCAAATTTCGATCGACGTGGCGGGGAGGCTCCTTCATCTCATCCATATTGCGCAGCAAACCAAACCCCGCCCGCCCCGTCCGCAGCCCTAGTCGGCCCCCGTTCTTGGCAGAGGCATGAGAACTTGAGAAGCAAGACGAGCCGGGCTCTGCGAAAAAATACGAATGCCGCGAAAATTGCGGAAAATGTCTCGCGCCCGTGACCAGTCACGGGCTCACGCCGGCCCGTCTTGCAGTCGCAGATGCATTGCTTTGCTGGCGAGCGGCCAGTGCGTCCCACCATGCCCTCCACTACGTCGCATCTTGCGCCGTGTTTCTTGACGCAGCGCCTATCAAGCAACGAGCAGACCCGGTCACGACGGTATCCCTGCATCACGGCCGGCCTCCCAGCACAATCACTCGTCGCGACTGTGCCAGCGCATTCATGCCACCCCCGACAAGGCCCCTGTCGCTGGCCTTTCCTGGGGAGTCCTGGGTCCCCTCTTGTGGGGTCTCGCGCTTCTCTCCGTGACGCCGTCCTGCTGTCGTTCTGCTGTTCCATGTCGCCCGCGGACGTTTGTGATAACAATAAAACCCGCATGCTCCCCAGCGGCCTAATCTAGTTTCTCTTTGCCCTTCTTCCTGCCCAACACGCAGCCTAAGCTCTAGCATCCGGCACCGAGCACTTCTTCTTCTATACTACCATATCCCCTTCTTGAGCTTGGCTCATATCTATCTCAAACCAAACCTTGACGCCCAAAGAACCACCAGCCCAAGGGATCACTATACCATCTGACAAAGGCCTTCCGAAGGATTGACTTTCGTCTTGCCCATCTGCGCCTAGGGTGTTTGGCTCCTAGCTGTCTGATTTATTGCCAGAGGGGATTCCATTGTGCTGCCACTTGAACGCCACTGATCCGTTTCTGGTCTCGGGAGTTTCTGTGCTTCACGCCACTGTTATCCAGGACATTATGCCCGTATCTCTTGTTGTGTCAAACCCGACCAGCATGCCTGTGTACAACTCAGTCGACCTCGATGAGGTTCAACCACTTGCTAGGTACTGTTTTTCTTTATTTCAGTTTCCAGGACATTTTTCTTTTGTCGTTTACTACATTCATTGTTGTGTGCGAACTCATGTACCATTTCTTTTTTGTCTTTCTTTTTGTGCGAGAATCATTACAATCGGACCTATAAACCCTTGGATTGGATACCGCCGGATATGCCTCACCAGGCTGTGGAAGGACTTCGGAACCATTTCACACATTTCACAGAAGCCTCAGTCAAACTCACGGACCAGTGGACTGGGGATTTTGCAGGACACAGGACTTGCCCGAGCCGGGCAAGGAGCATATGCAAAACATTGACAGATCCCATGTTCAATAAGCATGATGAGTGAGAGAGTTTTTCTTTGTGTTCAACGGAAGCCGAGGATTACGACGACATCATTTTCTTTTGACCCTGGGACCATTTGCTTTGTTTTGCACAGGAGCCATTTGTTCGAACCATGGATTTTTTTACAAGCTTGATCTGGCGCGCATTTTTCTTTTTTTTCTTTTCAACTCGTGTTCTGTCTGGACATTGTTTTTGGATTGCAGATTGCCCCAATCTGAACTCGATACTTGACGGTTGGTAAGCGTCAAAGAAAGAACTTGACCGTTCTCGCAATTCAATTCAATTGCATCGCACCCGCGAATTTGGACAATCGCACCCGCGAATTTGGACAAAACCTCACATGTCCCCATGGACACAGGATCCCCGGGATGATAATACTGGATAACTTGGGACCTTGCATGCCGACGCCTTCAGAGGACACGAAGCAGACACTGTGGGGGCGTTATGGACATGCCCACACGGAATCGTCAATTGTTTCTTCGACGCTCGCTCCAACAGGGACAATGTCTTGCTGTGCCAGCGGTCACGACAGCCATGACTCGCCCATACCAGAGCCTTGGTTGACAGCTTGGCACGTAGGACAAATCCCCATCTCCCACAGGATACCAACCCGTCGACACTATGCCGGATGATCAATGATGCCCAAGACTTACGGACTTGAATACCAACCCCTCAGTGCGGATCGACTCATCAGAGCCACAGTTGACCCCGTGTTCTCGTGACAACATTTGGATTTGCCATGAATGACCTGGAACTGGTCACGACGTTGGATTTCGAAGTCAGGTCGCACCTATCTCAGCTGGGTCTGTCGAGTCTGTATCGCGAATAGTCGACGAAGACATAGACTGACCTTGACCCAGACCAACGCTGATTCCGATTCCACGATCGTCTCGTTTTCTGGTTCTTCTCGATCACGTTGTTTTACTATATTGCTATCTGTCTTCTACTTCTCATTCTATCTTGCTGTTCATTTGGTTTTTTTTTCTCCAACCCGAACGAAATCGAAGTAAACATGAGCGACCAAATGGATCGTAGTGTCTGCATACTGACCAGCCCTGCGATTACAGCTACCCCCAGTCATCACTGACTGCCAATACTGCTGCCATGTTTTCTTTTGCTCACACCGAGTCCTCAACTGATTTGTTGAATGGATCATGGCAAACCGCCGGAGAGGGATCCCAAAACTTCCAAGAGTACTCGGACCATGGATCATGCCACTCTGGAGAAGCCGAGGACTATCTTTTCACATCGGGACATACCACTCCCAGAGGATCAAGGCTGGAACAGACCCAGACCATGGATTCCGTTTGGAACAATCCCAGGATCACTGCACAGGGCTCATCGTCAATGGCGCAAGCCATGGCTAGAGCAGATTCGAGCCAATCTTCTGGCTCGTCTCTCTCTCAATCATCTCACATGAGCAGAGGTAATGCGCGCGATTTTGCCCACACTGTTGCTGGACCTCTGACCGGAATGGACTCATGTCTCCTGGTGTCTGATGTCGCCAGCGCGAATCCACACATGTACTGGTCCGACCTTGGCATTGACATGAACATGAGCCTTCCTGCCCCCGCCGGTGTTTTTACCATTCCTGAGGCCGGGCCTATGCACATGATGCCGGCTCAGATGCACTTGGGTCCTGACTCTGTTTTGCCAGACAACTCATCACCAGTCTCTTGGGACTGCTTTTCCAGCTCCATTTCCCGCACATCCTCCCCTGCTACTATTGACGACACATGGCTGCCCGGAGCGCTGGGCCCCCACTCCCCTGAGATTCTTGGCAACTCGCCTAGGTATGTCCACCATCCGGGAGCCCAACCAGCCTATGCCTCCTCGCGCTTGTCTCACATTTCAAATTCTGTCAGTGCGGAACGCAATATCTCGCTGGGCTCGGACAGCACCCAGGACAAGATTCATCTCGATGACGGCAACCTGACCATCTCCACCGGATTCGCTCCCCGCAGACACGGAAGTGAAGCCGAGTCTTCTGCTCGTGATCACGAGCTTTACAAGAACGCCGCTCCTGGACCTGATGGCCTCTTTCACTGCCCGTGGGAGGGGCAAGCAAGCTGCAACCACAAGGCCGAGAAGCTCAAGTGCAACTATGAGTGAGCAATGTCCCCCCTTAACCCCTCTCCCCTCATGCCCTTCTTTTCACCCTCCTTTCTTCGTCTACACGTATGCTGGTAGACGGAGGTTGGATATAGCCGCTTCAGCCACTAACAATTCTGGCATTACAGCAAGTTTGTCGACTCACACCTGAAGCCCTATCGCTGCAAGGCCGAGTCATGCGAGGGTGCCCGCTTCTCATCTACAGCCTGTCTTCTCCGACACGAGCGCGAAGCCCACGGATTGCATGGGCACGGCGACAAGCCCTTCCTCTGCGTTTACGATGGATGCGAACGTGCCGTTCCTGGCAATGGTTTTCCCCGTCAGTGGAACCTGAGAGACCACATGAAGCGCGTGCACAACGACCACGGCAGCGTCGGCGGTTCCCCCCCTTCCGGCGGCAGCGCTCAATCTGTAAAGGGTCGCAAGAGAAAGACAGAGGGTGCCGAGCCAGCCAGCTCTACTCGCAAGGCTACGCTCAAGTCAATGCCCGTGGCAGAGCCTGCTGCGCCGAAGCACATCCCGGCCAAGCCTCTCCTCGAACAGTGGCTCGACCAGAGACAAGTCGTCGAGGAGATTGTCCGCGGTTTGAACAAGCCAGATGATGCCCGCAGTCTGCAGCAGATTGGTGACGTGCAGAAACGCCTGGCCTACATGGCAACAATGACCAAGGAGCTCAGCTCTCTCACGACGGACATGCTCTTGGCGGAGACGAGCCGCCAGACGTACTCGAGCGGCTGAATGAAGCGAGACTACGAGGTAAGTCACTTACAAGCTTCTGTACAGCGCTTCCAGTACAATTCAACTTGCACACGTATTCCCAGGGCGATACACCATTGACTAACGCGATTTTCAGAGGCAGTAGAGAAGAAAATGCAATTTATGGGCCAAGACAACAAGTTGTTGGTTGTCGCTACGCCCAGTCTTTACCCCATCGAAGTCGACAATGCGATCCCAGACGAACGACCGCGAAAACAAAACAATTGCTCTGGCTGGCAGGCAGAGGCGAAATTCGAGGCAGGTCCATTTGGCGATCTCGAGCGAACAAGAAACCTTGCTCAGGCCGGATCAACCCGAATCAAGCCCGCTTCGAGAACCACAGGATCCGGCGCAAAGGTCGTTCTAGTCCCCGACGCAGCCAAAGGACCAGGATGGGATGGAGATGGGGCAAAGATGAAAGAACAAGGGGCACCGAGTGAGATTTCGAAACGCGCGAAAAGCTCGTAACGAATGGCGGTACATACACGGGGCGGGAGATACAAGGCATGCCCTGCATTCAACCATGTGTGCATCCCAGGCTACAGACTAGTCTCGGCCAGGAAAATTACAGAATTGTTGCACGCGACACGTCCCAGACACGGCGGTGAACGAAGAGGCAGAGGGAAACAGAATGTGGCACTTGTTCTTATTCTTCTTTTCGTGTTTTCCTTATTTCTACATCTTGATATTTGCGTCATTGGGCTTGGTGAGCGGTGTCTGTGGAGCCTGCGGATAGGCCTGGACCGACCGATGTTGATGATGGGGTTGTTCTTTTCGATTGAATATATTAGGCGGTAGTCTTGGGGGGTTTTGCTATTTCGCACGATGGGCCTGGAGCTTGAAGATCTCTTTTCGCGGACTCATGCGTTATATTGATAAGGCTTAAAGATATTCTGGAATCAATTATATTTACACTGCAGTTTGCTATAGGGCCTCGCGATATATATACTGCATCCAGAAGTACCGCAATCGGGGCCTCCTCCGTAAGAAATATCGCCCACGAGTTACAGAGGTTCCCAATGCCCCTGCCTGCATCCCGCGGCACGGCTCGGCTGCGAGCCCGCTTCGTTCTCCACAGCTATAACGCACGTCATATCATCGGATCGAATTGTCATGGACATTGACGCAAACCCCAATTCAGTCAAGTACAAACCTCCCCGTGTCTGCTTCTGATCCCTACCTATTTATAAACCGCCCGGCTTCCTCCACGGACGCCCAAGTAACAAGAACCACGACAAACAACACCACGGCCAACACCACGAACCTCTCTCGCCATGCCCCATCCCGACTTCCAAAAAGTGCAGGCCTCTCGCCCGCGGCCCTCCAACCCCCCCTTCACATTCACACAAACCACCAACACAAACTGGACCTTCGGCTCCGGCGCAAACACCAACACCACCACCACCACCCAAGAACCTCCCAACCACATCTCCATCGACCCCTACGATCCCCTCCGCCCAGCCTCCCTCAACTACAAACTCCTCATCTCAGCCATCACCCCGCGCCCCATCGCCCTCCTCTCCACCCTCTCCCCAGACTCCCGCCCCAACCTCGCGCCCTACAGCTACTTCAACCTCATCCACCACGACCCTCCCCTCTTCGTCATCGGCTTCTCCAGCCCGACAGCCCACCCGAAAGACTCGCTACGAAATCTACTCTCCACCCGCGAAGCCGTCATCAACATCATCAGCGAACCTTTTCTCGAGGCCGCGAATTCGACGAGCGTGGATGCTCCGTGGGGGGTCTCGGAGTGGGATGTCAGTGGTCTGACGCCCGTGTTTGATTGTGAGGTTGTCAAGGCCCCGCGGGTGAAGGAGGCGGTGTTTAGTGTGGAGGTGAAGATTGAGAGTGTGAGGGAGTGGGAGAGTCGGCGGGAGGGTGGGGAGAAGACGGGTGTGATGGTTGTGTTGGAGGGGGTGAGGTTTTGGGTTAGGGGGGATGGGATTGATGAGGAGAGGAGTATGGTTGATCCTGCTGTAGGTTTTTTCTTTCTTCTTCTTCTTCTTCTTTTTTCGTTCCACCACGTTTATTACTGGTTTTCTTTTCTTTGGTATTCTCTTGCTGTGACCTTTTTTTTTTGGCTTCTTTTCTTTTTTGCGAGTGTTTGTTGTTGGTTGCGTCTTGTTTCTAATCGCAGGAGAAACGAAGACTGTTTCACAAGTGCCCACTGCCTGTATAATGTATTGCCACTAACGCCATCTAGATTCTTCAACCCATCGGCCGCATGGGCGGCATCACATACAGCAGAACAAACGAGGCTTTTGAGCTCCCGCGGCCTAAATTCGAGGACGATATCGGCGGGCAGGCTGGGCTGGAGAAAATCAAGAGCCAGGCAGGTAAATCCGGTAACTAGACCAGATAAAAACCCAATGATGATATTTGTTCGGGGAAAGTTCATACTTCGTTATACAAGTCATGTCGTCTCGGCTTCTTATACAAACAAAAATGAACACCCATTCCTTCCAATAAATGCTACTCAGTATCCACTTCGGGCAATACTCTAATATAGACGCCATCCAAAATCACTAAAAATAGAAACTCATTCCCGAACTCGAGATGATAAACTCGCAGCCCAAATTCGCTTCCGCCTCGTGCTCTAGTAGCTGCCTCAATATACTATCCTTGACGGGTGGTCCGTCGTCTAGTTTCTCCTTGACATGAATGATGATTACTTTAAGCCCCTGCAGCGGCCGGTGTGAGTCCGGCAACACCAACGGCAAAGGCTCCATGTCCTGGAGCGAAAGCTCGCCCGTCGGTGTGGCAAGGTGAGGCGTATCAGGGGTGTGGTTTCCTATCCCCGTTCTTTCCCTACAACCGGGCGTCGTTTCCGGAGTCGCCATCGTCGGCGGAATGGACTTGGGTGACATGGGGTCTTCCGGTATAGGCTCCTGCTTGCGGATAGAGCACGGCCGATGGGCATGATAGGATCCATCCAGACTGACCCGCTTCCGCTTTTTGATATCGGTCGTCTTCATCCGTCGAGCTGCTTCCACTTCGGTTGCGAGAGCACGCAACTCTTCCATGATGAAACATGGCTTCATGTGCCCAAATAGTCTGTCGTTGCTTTGAGAGTCGTCGTAGCTGCATTCTATGAAGATGGCAGCCAGGGTGCCGGCGGCTATCTTGGGAGCTGCTTCTTGCCATATTTGCGCATTTCGAGGACTCAGTGATATGCTGTCTGGTTCAACATCTCCAAAAATGAGCACCTCTCGACGATGTGTTTGGTCTTGGATGAAATATGCGCTTGAATCGTAGACACACACCTTTTCCAGTTCGCAAGTGCTGCCAAACGGAGATGATCCCGTAGGCATGGCCGCGGGGCCAAGGAGTGTCTGGCTTCGTGAAGCAGCCTGTGATGATGCGTGGTTGTACAAGTCCCTTCGCGGCGTTTGCGAGCAGCCGTCATGGCTGCCGTATCGTGGTGATGCGCTCGACGCTGAGCCCCGGTGGGGGTGTCTCTCGATACAGTGACCGTGGCTGACGCTCCAGATTTTGACCAGAAGTCCATCGCAAACTTCTGTGTATCCCTTGCCCTCGCCGTCTCCCAGCGCCGGACTGCCTCCTTCGACGAGTCGCAGAAACGTGAGCAGCCCGGCCCCGTTGTTCTCATCAGTCAAGTTGGGCCATATTACGTTGTTGAAAATGTGGTTCTTGAAGGCGAGAATCGTACTTGGCAGCCCTGCCAACTTCTTTGGTCGGGTCCCAGGCCACCCGGCCGTGTTGACGACAAAACCTGAGATATGGTCCAAGTGCGGGTGGGTAATGAGATACGCGTCTATGAGAGAGCGTGCGACGTAAGCCGCATTTGCGCCAGCGGAGGCATGTGGCAGTTCCAACCCCGAAAAGGGGCCTTTATCAAGTTTGAAGGGCAACTTGGAGGGCGGCGGCGATGGGTGCGCTTCTTCGATAAGGCGTGTGATTGCCGACAAATGCACGCCGGCATCAACGGCGACGATTGATCCTTTGGACCAGTTCTCATCAACAGCGCGGACTAAGAACGCTGTGGTGTTGGATTCTTGAGGCCCTCCTCCTGAGCCCTGAGCAGGGTTAGCTTTCAGGTAACTGTCATGAGCAAAGCTGGAATGAATGAATAAAGAGAAGTGTGTGTGTGTGTGTGTGAGAGAGAGAGAGAGAGGAGAGAGAGATGAAGAGAAGAGATATGGAGAAAAAGCGAGAGACAGTATCGCATTTGGGATACAAGTGGTGGGCTGGGCAGAAACAAGATAGACCGGTATTATCTCTTTCCTCGTACGAGAAGTGTCGTGTTTAGCTCATAAGATCCATCGCGCCTTTGAAATTGTCCGCAACGCTGCAACAATTCGTTCTCAACATACCAAAACGATTACCTGCAGAGCAGGACCCAGTGTGTCTCCCATCACTCGGTTGCAGGTTCCCTCCCTAGCTAGGGCAGCGCGCCGCAGATGTGAGGATGTGAAGACGCCGTCAACTTCAACATTGAGGATTTACAAACGAGTCGTCCAACGACTCTTTGCTTCCTTCCCGGGCGGATGCCCAGATTTCCGATTTCCAAGCCGAGACTGAGTTGAGCGCGGTGCTTGAAGATGCGTTTGTGAGGTTTGATGGTCGCACGTGATGGATGAGGGAAGGAATGTGGTCGTTTTGCGGTGGCTGCCAAGTTGGCTATCGGCTTGAGCAGCTTGGTTACACGCGCGAGTCTCGTAGACGCCGAATACCTGGTTCGGAATGGCTGACAAAACGGTCCTTGTCTGGTGTTTGGTGTTACTGACTACATTCGTGTTACCTTATGCCTTTGTCCAGCTGGCAAGGAACCACGCAAGGTCTTTGGCTATATGTAGTACACTGTACCACCACGCAGCGTAGAATTGCTTTGACACCAAACCCAACAATTGAAACTCGGCAACACAAGCAGAGGGGCAAAGGAGCTCGTGCTGAAAGGCCTTAATATGAGTCTTGTATTCCGCGCCAACTGCGTTGCACCAGGCCAACGACTTGTTGTCGTGAGCTGACGTAACGGGCTGGGCAACGCTAGTCAGCGAGAATGTTGGCTGATCAGTGAGTCCTGACTCGAAAAGAATGAGACAACGAGCGGCTGGCCCCAAAAAACGTGATTCCCTGTTTGTGGGATCTGGTGGCGACCGTGTCATGCGGCTGAACCAAGACAAAGGAAGCCTCGACGAAACGGCAAAGCTAGCGAGCAAAAGGGAATTCTGATTGAGCCAGCAGCCAGACGACGCCGATCCTGTCGCATCCTTGGTGGCTCTGCGGACACAAGGCCCAGAAGTGCTGAGCTGGAAGGGGAATACAGCTTGAGATCAGATCGAGAAGGACTCCAAATGCAGATGCTCATGCAGCATGCGACTGGGGGTTTTCGTGGTTGGCGACTTCGGCTATGCCGAAACCCAACCCAGCCACGGGACAAGACTGGGGTTAACGCTTGGTTTGACGCCGGATTCAGCGTCACATCTAGCCGGGGGGAAGCATCCGGTTCCCCGGTGCAGAAGAAGCAATCTGATGCGCCCAATTTGGACTTGTTGCATTTCCCAAAATGTCGCGTTGGCTGTACATGCAGGTACGTTCAACTTCTAGGACTCAGGAGGTATGTATGTACAACATATGTACTCCGTTGTTGGCAGGTGTACCGTGTGGGTACAGTGCCTAATCGGTGTATGGAGTAGGAGGAGGTAGGTACTGTACAATGAATGCATCTACACCAGGTCCTTTCCGTCATGGCCGGGCGATGGTGCGGTAGCATGCAGGTATGTATGTAACAATGAACTGCAGATGACAATAAACAGTTGAGAACTTATTCCAGAAACTTGCCACCTGCAAATCTCGAAGGGCTTAAATCCTTTGTCCGTGCCTGATCCTAACCCGCCCACTTGGTCCTGAGTCCCACATCAAGGGCATCAGCCTTTCAAGTTCCCGTCCTCATTCAGAACCCCCTCTTCTTTATCGTTCCTTGCGCTTGTATTCTTGACTAGTGACGAGGACGCAGGTACGGCATGGCGTTCTATGTGCATCCCTGTAATCTTGATATCGTCTTTGCGGGCCGTCGCCACCGCGGCGACTCAGCCATACCCTACGTGACCGTGACAGTGAAAAAGGCATTGCATGATGCCATGTATAGCCAAGGTTGGAACAGATATAACAATGTATGCATACACTGAGGGGGTGGCTACCATAAAAAAGAATTCAATTCATTAAAGCTAAGGTTTTTTAGAAAGTGAGAGGTGTGCGTGCGAATAACGCGGGCTTTGTGGTGTTGAGCCCCCATATGTAGTCACCAATCCGCCAGGGCCATCTAACTTCGGCAATAACGGAGGCGAGACCATGAGATCGATCTACAACAGGTACCATAACTTATAAGTATCATTTCATGGCACTAGGCGGCTATGCACGTACCGATACGTGACTTTTCGAGTCTTGCTTTGCACCAGTCTGGCTGCCCACAGGATCATACGGTCTTCTTTAAGACAATTGCTGCAACGGATGTCTGTTCAATTATCATCGACTTGGCGCAACATGCCCACGAGTGCAGAGACAGGGACCGTTACAATGGGGATTTGAGTAAGAGTGCGGATAAGTAAGAAGGGTTTTATGATATCACACCAAGAAGTACCAGAATAGGCCCATAGGGGTCGAACATCCTGCCGGTATTTCCGTAATTGAGTTGGACTGAGGTGAAAACCCCATTTCGTGATACTCGTGATGAAGGGCTTATCTATATGTTGATTGGAGGAAGAAACAGACCCGAAATTGGGACTACATAGTTACGAGATAAGCCGCCCGTGCCAAAACTTCCCTCCCGCGACATGCTGGCCCTTATGACCTATTTACATGTATGTATGTATGTACCTATCGTTGATCGTGCGCATCTCGCGCCCCCGAACTTCGAAGTGCATCATAACGCTGGCGGCCGCACGCGGTATCCACCCTTTATAGCCCCACTTATCTAAAACGAAGTTCACAAAAACCCCAAAAACTTCATCGTAGGGCAAAATTTCCGACGCCGACACGTCATCCGATCATACATTCTATTCAACACCTATCCAGTCTGTCGCGGATGGAACCATGGGGTGTGACGAGTCTGCGAGTCCTTCCATCTCTTCTTAAACCCTGTCTCGTGTCTGCAGCGATCCGTAGCTCGCAATATTCCAAACCTGCCGACCGTCGCAACCTGTCCTTCATCGCAATAGCCTGCCGTCCCTCGACCGCCGCCGCAAAGCGAACCTGCGCATCAACGGTAATCCGTACAGCTGGAACATATGCAGCGAGAAGACCAGAGAGGTCATCACGCGCGGACGTCACAGTCATGACCACTACTGCCGAAATCGCGACTGTCCCGTCGACCGACACGCCGGGAACTTGCATCTATGTTCATCATGAAAAGCGATCATACCTACTCGGCCGAGTCGCCGAAGGGACACAACGAGCGCTTGCAAGTCGAAAAATTCGTTTAGGTAGCACAGAGCATGTCTTCTTGAGCGGAACACTGGACTGGGAGCAAATGGGCGGTCTGGTGGGATACTTACTCAGTGTCGGTGCCACACATGAGTCTGCCCAAGGAGCCACGGCTGCGGAAAACTCCAAAAGGGCAGAGCAGCAGAAGAGATTGTTGAAGGAGGCGGGAAGTGGAAGGATCAGTGTTCATGGGGCTGACAATTTGAATCATATCTTGGCTGCGTGTCGGCCAGTCATTTTCCGCCAACACATTGGTGTAAATACACATGAGACCAGGGAGGATCCTCGGAGCGAAAATCCAAAAAATCTGGAACCAGATTGGCAAGATGAATGCGTTCGCATTTGGAAGATCCCTGTGAGGAGGGCTCGGTCGGAAAGCCCACCAAAACGACTACACGAAGAAATGGTGGCCGAGGTTGATGGCCATCCTGTTGCCGAGTTGCCTAGAAAGCAAAGATCAACAGTTTCTGATCCAGACGTTGCTACGATGCTAGTGGAGCGATTCATGTTTGGTGCTGGCCTCGGCAATCCGTCAGCTCTAATACCCCGAAAGATTCGCGACCTGAGACCGACAGACACCGCCGTCGTCGTTACGAGCAACCGACTCGAAGCGTACAAGGGTCCGTATGCGTGTGATGGTGTCGAGGTGCAAAATCCAGACGGAGATGCATGGGTGATAGGATCAGACATGGCAGCTGATGATGGAAAGATCCAAGGTAAACTAAATCCTAAATGGATCTCCTTACCACGAACAGCTTACAGCGAAACATCCATGTCCTACATCTTGAAATGTCAAGAGCGCAGAGGCAAATTCAACGCGGCCGCTGCGAAAGAACTGGGAGTGAAACCCACCAACTTCAAGTATCTCACCGAGGGGCAGTCGGTAGAGGGAAAAGACGGCAAGCTTGTCACGCCTGAGATGGTGCTGGGCAAGCCACAGCCAGGCAAGGGGATCATCGTCGCCGATATTGCGACTCCAGATCTTGTTGATTCGTTCATGCAAAGGCCAGAGTGGCAGGCAAAGGAGATCATGGCGGACGTCCATGTAATGTACTGGATCTTGGGGACGAACCTGGCATCGGATCGCCGGATTCTGGAATTCACCGAGGAGCACTCTCAGATCAAGCATATCTTTTGTGCCGAGGATACCTGCCCCAATATGATTACACATTCCGGCGCAGCGGATATCCAAACCAAGCTGCGTAGACTCGATCCCGAACGTTTCCAACTGCCAAAATACGATAACAAGGTTACCTACCCGGCGCCGCCCGCTGGCTCACCGATCGAGCTAGGTCGCGCGGGCAAGAAATTACAATTGATGCCACGTGTGGCCTTTGACGATCTAGCAATGGCTCCGTTTGCCGATTTGTTAAGCGCAGCCCAGTCGGTCGACGAGGAACTGCTTTCCATGGCCAGAGCTGCGAAAGCTGAGGCCGAGAAGCCCGAATTTCTGGCCCGCGTCGAGGAGACAGAGAAGGACATTCCCAACAGAGACGCCGAAATCATTCCTCTGGGAACTGGGTCCTCGGTGCCAAGCAAGCACCGCAACGTCTCTGCAACCCTCATCCGTGTGCCAGGCATCGGAAACTACCTTCTCGACTGCGGCGAAGGCACGCTTGGCCAGATCCGCCGTGCCTTTGACACCAAAGACGTCACCGATGTCCTCCGCGGTCTCCGATGCATCGTCATCAGTCACCTCCACGCCGATCACCACATGGGCACCGTATCCGTCATCCAGGCCTGGTACCAACAAGCCCTAAAGGACAACAACAACACCGCCACGCTCGCCATCTCCTGCATAGGCCGCTACCGTGACATGCTCGAGGAACTCTCCCAAGCCCAGGATATGGGCTTCCACCGCCTCCGCTTTCCCAACTGCCCCGAACCCCAACAAAGGGATAAATACACCATCACGTCTCAAGACCTCGGCGATGGCGACGACAACTTTGGCCTCGCAGGCATCAAGCGCATCGCCGTTACTCACTGCTGGCAATCCCACGCCGTCGAGCTCGAGCTGACCTCTGGTCTGCGCATCGCCTACTCGGGCGACTGCCGCCCATCTCACAGCTTTTCGCAGGTCTGCAAGGGAGCCCACTTGCTTGTCCACGAGTGCACCTTTGGCGACGACAAGAAGGACGACGCCAAGGCCAAGAAGCACTCCACCATGGGGGAGGCGCTCGACATCGCGCGCAAGATGGAGGCGAAGCGCACGCTGCTGACGCATTTCTCGCAGAGATATACCAAGCAACGATCGTTGCAAAGAGGGGCGACGATACAGGATGGGCGAGAGGAGCCCTGCGCGCTGCTGGCGTTTGATTTAATGAGAGTCCGGTTGGGAGATTTCCAGAAGGCGGCTCTGTATGTTCCTGTGGTGCAGAAGTTGATGGAGAGCTTGGATTAGAAGGGGGCTTTTCCGAAGGAGATGGGGTTGTTTTGTGCATACCTACTTTTCATGGTATTGCATGGTGTGAATTTTGAGAAGATGTCCATCTTTTCAGGACTAGCTGTTGAAAAGTCATAGTCAGGCTTTCACGGCGTACCTACGTTTTGTTTACATATAGAGTAGAGTGCACCTTTCATGGATTGGTGGATGTGTACAACACTGTAGATATCCTGTTTCAAGACCTGGTCATAGATAATTACACAATTGGCTTTCTTATAAGATAAACACCGCATCTGTCCCTCTTTGCATGGATAGTCTTCGCAAGGGAATACGCGTCCATTGCTTCGGAGACATGATTACACGGAGAGTACTTAGATGAGCATTCTTGTGATGAGTGGGGATTTGATCTTCGGTACACGTGTATTCACGGCATATGAAAATGCTGTAACATAGGGTTGTAGAGCGTCTGCTTTAATCTCATCAAGGGCTTGTAAATAGAATGGTGAGATGGTGATGTGCCTAGATACATAACAAGTGACTGGACTGATCATAAATGTAAGTGGACTTTCTAGACGGCGGTAGTTCCTATTGCTGTTTCTGTTGCAGAGAAGAACGCTGGCACGATGACTTCACCTCACACACACACACACACACACACATAAGCAAGATGCAATGCAAAACCAATGCCCGCTAATAAATCGCTTACAAACCCCGGTTAAACCACACTTTCCCCCCGCTGCCGCCCTTTCCGTGGAACTCCTCCTCCAAGCTATCCGCCCCAATCTCCTGCTGCTGCGGAAACACAGCCAACGCCAGCGGCAAAACCACAAACGATGTAGCCGCGATAAGCGCCAGGTTCAGCCCAATCGGAATACCAGCCGCCAGACGCGGCCTCGCCCTCAGGTAGGGCCCTTCCATCAAGCGCTTATACCAGGCCTGCTTCGTCTGCATATGGTACAGCACCATGGGCGGGATAATCATGATGGGCGAGCTGTTGAAGACCCGACTCGCGGCGGTTTCGTACACGGCCAGCCGCGCGGCTGTCTGGGACCGGCCCAGCGAGGGTACATCGCGCTCCGACTTGCCCTCCTCGCGCAACTTGAGCTTCTGCTCCTCGGAGAGCACGGGCCGGACATCAATGCCTGTTGCGATCTCACCCCTTCGCATGAGATACGCGTTCAGGGCACCGGCGGTGGCGACTGCGGCGAAGGGGACGAGGCGCTTGAGGATGTTGCGCGAGGCTTCTGTGACGCGGAGCCTCGGCACTAGAGCGTTGAGACCGAGTGCCACGGAGCAGGATGCTGAGACGGCGACGGCGTAGGACTTGGCCAGTGTGGCGGTTGACATGGGGGAGGACTTGTTGGCGTTTGCTGAGTTGATGGCCACGTTGAGAGACTGGTTGGCTATTTGCCAGGCGATTATGCCGGGGGTTTGCAGGCCGGGCTGGAGCATGCCGGCTGTGACGACGAGGTTGGTGATGACAAAGGAGGACATGCGAAATGGGAGGAAGACTGGCTCGCCGGTGTCTTTTCACGTGGTTCTCATGGAAAAATGTTAGGGTGTGAAGATGGTGCCTTGAGAAGGGCAATGATACAACGGGACATGGGAAAAATACGAATAGAATAACATACCGGGATGTAATGTCGAGTCTACTACTTTTTTGGCATGCCATAGCTCAGGGGTCATGTGTTCAATCTTGCCCGTTTTGTAGTCTGTTACGAGCTTCTTTGCTTGATCCAGGCCGCTTGTGCCGGCGAAGAGGGTGCTTTAATTTGTGATAGCTTTGTCAGTTTGTGGACAGGTATGCTGCGTTGGCCGATGAGTGTTGGGAAGCCCAGTGAAATCGTGATTATCATGTTCATTCATGTTCCTTCTTCGGTCCCCGTCTCCTTGTCCCCTCTGGTTCCCGCTTTCAACGCAACATTTTCATTCCCAGTGAACTCTCAAAGCTGTCATGAAGCCATCACAGTGGTAAAAAGAGACCCTCCAAAACTCACCTTGGATCCGTCAATCCAACTGCATGCTTCACTCTCCCCAAGTACGTGCTCAGATCGTACTGAGAAACCGGAAGGTCCCTCGATCCAGGTAAAGAGGCTGACATGGCGGGCAACCTAGGTTGTATTGGCGAGGTGAAAATCGTCCCCGAAGAGCAGGTCAATTGCGACGCAGAAAAGGGAATTGGTCTCCCAGGATTGGAGAGACTTTCCAAGCTAGCTTTCGAGACGTGCTGCAGGTAAAGGAATGAAAGAATCTCGGAATAGAGAAGCAGAGCCACTGGTTTTCTGGTGTTTTGGGGAGGGTTATCTTGTCACGCTGCAGAAGATAAGTTGTTTATGACTTGGCAGGCGGTCGGGGCCAGCCGGTGTCGGCCGATTGGAGTGACGCGAGGTGTCACTGGTCAGCCTCGTCAGGCCAAGGGCGGGATGTGGATCCAACCCTAAAATGAGGGGACCAGGGGCATCGTTTCCTTATCTTGAACTCATTGTTGCGCATACGGAGTACATATGTACATATACAGGTAACATAGGTATGTATGTAGACAAGAATTGCTTAATGCAAAATGGACTTTATTGCATGTACTTGATCTTCCTAACAGTAAGACAAACCACACAATAAAACTTACAATAGGGGTATCTTGAAGACCAGAAATTATGCACGACTCGTCATTTGACAAGACTTCCACCCGGATTTACGGCCCCGCGTGGCCATTGACGAATTCCCAGCGCAACCAGTCGAAGTGGCCATTTGGCCAATGCATCGCTGGGGCTTTGAAGAGATCCTTGGAAGTTGGCCCTGCCTTCTACGGCCGGGAGAACGCAGCTTCGACGTCTGCATCCCGATACCCGCACTTTGTCCCAATGCGCCAAAAGAGCCGAGATAAAGAACCCTTAACCATCCGGGTACGTAACAGCCAAAAAAGGAGATATGTACGTAGATATGTACGAAGTGCAAAGATCGGGACTTGGAACTAGAAATATTCGATTCCTTACTCGGTCATGTCTTGTGAATATGTTTCCAATACCTACCTACTCGACGAGCCACCCAACTCGATTTACAACCGAGACTTCAAAGTTCAAGCGCAAGCGGTCAAATAAGTTCAACTCACTGGTCCATGTTAGCGGCGCGTTCCGTGAGTCGGGAGTTTCTCATGTGTACTTACTACTACTAAGTTGCAGCAGAATCTGGTGCACAAAGAACATGGGGCCTGCTCAACTTCTTTCAACCTTGCCCTACCTATGCACCGTGCTTTAGATTGCCGAGCAAAGGAGCGAACCTTTCATGCCTGCATCCTGCGCATGAATCGAACCATTGTGCCAATTGTCGCGCGATTCGCGTGTTTCCTCGATGCACAAGTCTCGCGCATTCATAGCTTCCTGGTCTGGCGGCACAGGCGTCATCAACGCCCATACGGCGATCGCCATCGTACAATTTCTTCCCTGGTACCATGCTTTCAAGTAGTGACACACGCGATATCACCATCATGTCCCTTAGTTATTTCTTGCCCTTTTAGAGGGCCTCTCGTCCTCATATAAATCCTCCTCATAATATAAATTCTCCTCGATAACCGGGAGCCGCCTCGTCCTTCCGCCCGTCTGTTGGGGTTGGATATCACCAAATTCTACTGCTTCGTTTGACGGACTTGGAAGAATCTTCCACGATTTGGATGCTTTTTCGTTATCCAAGGCCGCCTTGTATCCCAACAGACTCCCAAGGTGTTTCTGGATCGCGGTCCCGTAGAACCTGAGACATTCCGGTTCGTCGGCTAGTCTCTGCGTTGTCGTCTCTTTCCCGTGTCGTAATATACCCTGCCTGATCTTGGACTTGGTCTTGTTCTGATCACGCCAGGAAGTAATCGCGTACGATAGGGAGTCTTCGTAATCCCGGGGCAGCTCTGCGACTGGCACTGGATTCCTCTCGAGCCACGGGTCGCGTGCCATTTCTAGCACTTTGCCTACGTCCTCTGATTTCTTGCCGTCGCCTAACCGAATGCTGAAGGGGTTCTTTTTCTCGGCTCTACCGAGGTTTCCGGTCAGAGAAAGATCAAGTTCCGACTCTAGGTCATGTTGTAATGGAGTAGCAAATGTGCGGGTATCGAAGTGCATACGTCCATTCTGGAAGTACAAGACGGGGTCAAGAAACTGTTCAAAACACCAGAGATGCATGATCATGGCCACCTTGAACGGGTCTTTGATGCCTTGACTGGTTTGCAATGGGAATTCGTCAAAGGCCACGCGTATCATGCCTGTGACGGCGCGACCTTCAATGGGACAACCTTCCCACCTACAGCATTTGTCCTCCATGCTCTGCTTCCCTGAGCGGTCCAAAGTTCGCTTGTTTGACTGTGATGGTACGCGCTGAACCCACAAGGCGTACCGTCTTGGACACTTCTTAAGATAGTACAATATATCTTGGGTCGTGTAATTTCTGAGCAGGAGCTGGGCGTCTTCCGTATACACAAATTTGTTTTCGGGGCCCCATGACTTCGGTTGATACTCCCATGTATCATACCATAAACTAGCTTCGCGCTCGGGAACATCATCTCGCTTAATGTCTACCGTTATCCGTCTAGTTCGCTCTCGCGCTTTAAAAATCCTGTCGTGAGATACGGGAAGACCATCGGCATCATATGTGAAGTAGCCAGTCTCTATATCTCGGGCGGTAATATCGGTATGGAAGAATGGGAATAGTGCGCTTGTATCCTTGATGTACGCGTCTGAATCTGCGTCTACACCCCTTACAACCTGCTGTGGGCATGGTGACACCTGGAGTTCACTGTTCTTGTATTGGTGGTAAATCTTAATAGAATTCTCAGCCGCGCCTACCGAAACCATCGGTGGTGCATCTTCGTTTGATTGTCCAGATGATAGTGCCGTACTTGAGCTCTCTTGTTCTGAATCGCATTCGTCGCTAGGTGGTTCCGAATCATATTCGTCGTTGCTAGATGGTTCCGGAGCTTTTACGATGAACTGAAAACCGGTAGCTCGTGGTGGTGGGGTCGGACCAGGAAAAGAAGACGACGGGCTCTCGAGAGCCTTCATTTCGTCTTCTGGGATAAACAGTACTGGGCGTGGCGCATTGGGAAGTAACGCGATGAACTGATCGTGATAAGACGTATAAAGGTTTTGAATGCTCTGTCTGAAGGTGCTATCAGAGAGGAAAAGCCTTATCCATGCTTCTTGCTGATCTCTCTTGGACACGGCCGGACTGTAATGATGACTCGGCTCCGGACACGAACCTGAGCCTGGAACATATGGGGGAATAATAAAACCTCCTGCTTCTGCGAACTGTTCCACCTCTCGAGAAGCCTCCGTACACGAGAAGGTCGCCAACAGCTCTTCAGCCATGGTTCGTGATTATGGAGTTGGAGAAAGCGGAATGGAAAATAAAGGCTTAACACAGAAGTTCTTGGAAATAAAGGGTAAAAAAAAGAAACTTGCGCGGGAATAACTGTTGGTGACACAGCAAACTAAATAGTAATTGAGGGAATCGAAAGACAGGGCCGCCTGAGCGTGTATCCCCTTTCCTCTCCGACTTCACTCTCGAAAGCATTCATGAAAGCGTTTAGAGTCATCGAACACCGACAAAGCCAAGTCTTTGCAACACGCCTTGTTCAGTACTACATCATGTGACTGCCTCAGGTGCTTCGGATGACAGACATTGCTTGATTGGACGAATCAGTATCAGCAGACGGGGATGGATATAAAGAAGCCTATGAAGCTGAAAGTGTCAGCCGCGCAAACAGTATTCAGCAATAGAGCTCCGCCACAGCAAGAAAGACGAGTGAGAGCCACCCTTGTCGTGGCGAAGAAATTGCTAAACGGATTCATTGCTGAGGTAGATGATGCGCTCATAGCTCAGTGCAGAAGAGCATCAAGAAATGAACAGCTAGCCACTTCACTCGGCTCTTGACAATGGCCCAAGGTTCTCCAATGTCCAAGAACATCGAATGAAAAGAAAGCAAAGAAGATGGACCGTGTCCGATTCTCGGCTCTTTCTTTGGATCTCGGCAACGGGTTCTTCGCTCAGTGTACACTCGGACCACAGCTACCGATATTCACTGCTCGGTGTCCTTCGTTGAGTCGCCTTGTTTGCGACCCCCTGCGACCCTGCGTCTCCGATTTCAGGTAGACCGATACTGTATATTGGTTACTGCAGTTGGCCGTCGAGCTTTGCGGAATTGCTGAGTGGATGAAACGCCGCTCATACAAAAGGCCGCAAATCTTCACAATGCCACCTCAGCATCCGTCCTCATTGTGCATGCAGATCGATACAGGACAAACAGCCGCTCCGTGAGATTTCCCCATGGACTACTTCGTCAAAAGGGAGAAGAATTGCTCTGGACATGTTGCTGCGGGCGACAATGGGTTTTGGTAAGGACGGGCGCAGCTCACCATCTTTATGATATGGGACCTCCCTTTGTGAGGACAGAACAAAGCCTCGACGTGTTGTCCTTGCTAAGGATAAGCCAGCGAACAAAAACATGTGGAGAGTTTTCTTTTGCCTGTTCAGTGGATTCAGTGCTGAAGCAATGCCTGGGAAGACTCAAGAGACGACCGAAAGTGTCACATATTGGCATTTACCAGGCGCGATGCTATGAATGTTGTAGAGTCCAAGATCTCACTACCTAAGTACAGCCTACATACAAGATCTCTAACGAAGTTACGGAGGGGGTTTGCAAACGCTTTTGGTCCACTTTTCGGTTTGCCCCGCACCGGCGGCGGCGGCGGCGGCACACTCAGCCACAAGTTACAACAGCCTCCATACCAAGGTACCTAGCCAGGCTGAGCCAACTGAACTTGATGATCATTGATCTGACCTCGATGCGTAGACGGCTCCAAAGTCCCGTAGGTTAGCATACGATCTAGGGCCAGGCGAAAGACACAAACAAGCAGGCGCGAGGATCTATAAGAGGGCGGGGCGGCAGAGCAACGATCATGGCGATACAGCAAAGCCAGCCAGAGGAGGTTATCGTGATTCGTAGCAATGCAAAGATGCAGGCACGCGGGAGACGCGGGACATGCCTTGTTGGCACAGGCAACAGACAGGTCGATGCTCATTGCTCAATCGCGAGGAGAAGTCTTCGCGCTAGGCATACCGTATGTTGCAGGACGTCGGTGTCGATTGACACGAAAATGCGCCATCTGTACGTGCGTCCGAGGATTCTCTCGAGGAGAAGTTTCCAAGACACCAGACCGGTCCGGCCATCGTGACAGACTGTACTCCAGAAAGACAGTACGTGGTCATTAAATCACCACTTTTCACGTCCAACGTACATACCGTTATGGACGTCTCAGGTACAGTATCTAGCACATATGTAAGACACCAAGCTATCTTCTCGACGACTAGGAAAGCCAAATGAAAGCAAGCGACTTCAACCTGCAAAGAAAGCGCATACGTAAGACCATCTTACTTTTACGTTTTACCCCTCCCATTTGGCAAGGGAACCAGTGGCTCGGGAACGCATCTCCAACCCGGATGGCTTCGCGGCTAGCCTAGTATGTATCGATCACCATTCAGGCCCATCGAACGTTCAGTGGTCAACAAGTTTAGCCGTACAGAACCGACCTTGCCGGACAGAGGTCATCAGTAGAAAAAGAAGGAACAAAAAAATGTCCGCAAATGACCAGCCGCAGAGACTTGTGCTTCTGTGATTAGTGGGTGGGGAATATAGATGATGCAGGAATAACGACAACGACTTAACGAGCGCCAACGGCCATAGAGGTTCTCACTGCCCAGTTGCGTGAGCAGGAGTCAGGGACTGAGGTCCAGAGGGTCTTTTTCAGATGGCGAATGTTGGGAGAAAATGCCAGAGGATGGAAATGATATAGGCAGAATAGTAGATCTATACGATGCCTACCACGATATGAAATAACTATATATACGGTGGCCGCGTTTGTTCACAATGTGTGCTTCACTTTTCGACGTCAAAGATAAGTTCATCAAGATCCACAAAAAAAAGCCAACGCCAGTGTCAAAGTATCCCTCAGCATGGCAGACTCAACAACAGGCTTCAATGCGAGTTCCGTCGACCTGGACAACACCCCTCTCGTCGACATCATCTGCCATCTGAAAGAAGAGAGCAACGGCTATGATGATAGACTTGGATTGCATGTCTCTGCTATCTTTGTCATCTTCGTCATTTCCACGGCCGTGACCTTCTTCCCCGTGCTGGCCACGCGCATTAAACGACTCAAGATCCCACTGTCTGTCTATCTGTTTGCGCGTTATTTTGGCGCAGGCGTCATCATTGCTACTGCTTTTATGCACCTACTCGACCCAGCGTATGAGGCCATCGGTCCGGCCAGCTGTGTCGGCTTGACCGACGGATGGTCCAACTATTCTTGGCCGCCGGCGATTGCCCTCTCGTCGGCCATGATTATCTTCTTGCTGGACTTCCTGGCGGAGTACTATGTCGAACAGAAGCATGGCCTTGCCCACACTGCTGTCGAGAACATCATCACGGATTCACCGGGCGCAGGAACACACGCCTCACACATGCACTTGCACGCGGCTGATCAGGATGATGGCCTAGCCATGAAACAACGACTCGCTCGCTCAGCCAGTGACAACAATCACGATAGTGACTTGGAGGAGCTGAAGCACTTGGAAGGAGACTCGGACCAAATTCACCAGGCATTCCGTTCTCAGATTGCAGCGTTTCTGGTACTTGAATTTGGCGTCATCTTCCACAGTGTCATCATTGGCCTGAATTTGGGGGTAGCGGGCGGCGACGACTTCAACACCTTGTATCCGGTCCTAGTTTTCCATCAGTCATTCGAAGGTCTCGGCATCGGCGCTCGCTTGAGTACGATCCCCATCCCGATCAAGTGGAAGTGGCTCCCCTGGGCGCTTTGCCTGGCCTATGGATTGACAACGCCCGTTTCCATCGCTATCGGCCTGGGTTTGCACAACACGTACAATGGAGACTCCTTCACAGCAAATGTAGTGTCCGGTGTTTTGGACTCCATCTCGGCTGGTATTCTGATCTACACCGGGCTCGTGGAGATGCTGGCGCGCGATTTTCTCTTCAACCCCCACCGGACGAACAACAAGAACCGACTGGCCTTGATGCTGGTATCGCTGTACCTGGGCTGCGGAATTATGGCCTTGATTGGTCGATGGGCATGAAGGGAAGGCTGCATTTGATTATCATGTATTCGAATACATAGTGGTAGATGAATTTGGTTGATCCTCAAACCACTCGCCAAGATGTTGTGTTTGCATCAGGGAGGTGAGAGTTGGGCAGTTTCGCGGCATCGACGGCTATCGCGTATATGTAGTATGTAATAGATACGCGTGTGAAGGATTTCGATTTGGAGTAGAAGCTGGTGAAATAAAATGCTATCCTGTTGGCTCTGAACAACGTGTTACGCACCGCGCCCGTAATGGAGTTCGCGCTGTTTTGCTCCAAAAATTGATCGTCAGAAAGCGGAGTTGCAGGTTGATAATTTGGCTGAAGGAGCAGCAGCTGAGCCAAGGCAGCCAACCTGGCCTCCCACTAGGTACGTCACGAGACTGGGACTTCAAGCTTTTCGAAACCCACCCCCGCGGCCCCAGTCGTCCCTCCACTTCCCCATCTCCGCTAAGGCTATTTCACGACGACCCAACGACCCAACGCTCTGCTGCTTGGAATACATACATCTACGAGACGGCCGTTGCGCCAAAGCATGTATAGCCAGCAGCACTTATTCATCTTCCCGCGAACTGCTGCAACCGGTCTCGTCTGCCGGCTGAGCGACGCTCAGCCGTCGCCGTCATGGCCGATTTCCAACCGGAGCTCCAGATCAAGCTCGATGACTTGCAGCGCGAGCTACAGGTCAGTACAACCGGCGTATCCTTTGTTCTTCTTTTCAATTATCGGGGGTTGTGCTCACTCTTCAGTCGTTTAGGAGGGAGATATAACGGAGAAAGGGTAAGTGCTCGCCTGCTCAAGGTTCTGCCGGGCTGCAAACGAAATCGTCAGATGCATGCCTCTATATTCAACTACTTAATCCCCCGCGTCACAAACGGCCACTGGTGTCCAGCGATCCTGACGAGAACGACATCTAGATACCAGAAACGACGTGGCCTCCTTCTTGCCCAGTACGGCTACGGCGAGCCCAGTGCTGCCCCGCAAGCTTCTGCTCCTCCACCCCCCGCCATCCACGAACCTCCTCCTCCTCCGCGAACTGGTTTGCGAATTCACGATCCCGATAGCCCGACTCACGTCCCTTATGATAGCCATGAAGCTACTGAATACGATGCTGTTGGCGAAAAAGGCGCCGAATTCGCCTCTTCGGTTCACCACCCCAATTCGGGGCTCAGCCAAAACTCGCACGCTCGGGATAGCAGTGCGGCCGGTCTGGTGCAGCCTGGTACAGCTATAGGCGAGCGCCCGGGTCCGATGCAACTCGAACCGCACTTGCTTGGAACGGCTGCGACATCAAGCGATGCCCAATCTCGAAGCGGAACCATGGTCTCCAGAGATTACGCTTTCAATCCAGAGCAACATGGAGTGTACTCCGATGCGGGGCAGGAGCAGCATCAACAATACCACCAACACCGACCTCAATCCCAACATCGACCTCAATCTCAACATCAATTTTTCGACGGAAGGACTCAGACGCTGCTGGACACTCAGGGTTACTTTTCCGACTTTGCTGGTGAGCAACATCATGATCAGTCTCAGCCAGGAGGTGAATATGCGCCAGCACCACATAGATACTCACCCGGAGAGGCGTTCTCCCCCACGGCGGCTATGCCCCCGCCAATGCTGACGGCCAACGATTTCCCACCTCCTGAAGCCTTGGAGTATCTGCAGCCGTTGGAGCCGAGAGAGGTTCCCTTTTCTATTCATGATCCGCACGATAGCAACGTACCTATGTCACGTTTTGATAACCTGGCTGCTGTGCTGCGGCACCGCGCCCGTACGACCGCCAAGGTACCTGCATACTGGGTGCTCGATGGGAAGGGCAAGGAAATAGCATCCATCACATGGGATAAACTAGCATCAAGGGCTGAAAAGGTTGCTCAAGTTATCCGAGACAAGAGTTCGCTTTATCGTGGCGATCGCGTTGCGCTAGTGTATCGGGACACTGAAATCATTGACTTCACCATTGCTCTGATCGGCTGCTTCATCGCCGGTGTTGTCGCTGTGCCCATAAATGATCTGCAAGATTATCAGCGCCTCAACTACATTCTCACCTCGACACAGGCGCACCTTGCCCTTACGACGGATAACAACCTCAAGGCGTTTCAGCGAGAAATCACGGCTCAGAAGCTGACGTGGCCCAAAGGAGTGGAGTGGTGGAAAACGAATGAGTTTGGGAGTTATCATCCCAAGAAAAAGGATGACATACCAGTACTATCTGTTCCGGACTTGGCTTATATTGAATTTTCCAGGGCACCAACGGGCGATATGAGAGGCGTTGTACTAAGTCATCGTACCATTATGCACCAAATGGCATGTCTAAGCGCCATCATTTCTACTACTCCTGGGAGCGTGCCTGGGGATACCTTCAATCCCTCTTTAAGAGACAAGAACGGCGCTTTGATTGGAGGGGGGAAATCTGCGAGCGAGATCTTGCTATCATATCTGGAACCAAGACAAGGGATAGGTATGATTCTAGGTGTATTGTTTACTGTCTATGGTGGCCACACCACAGTGTGGTTCGACAACAAGGCTGTCGACGTGCCAGGTCTTTATGCCCATCTGATTACCAAGTACAAGGCCACTATCATGGTAGCTGATTATCCTGGTTTGAAGCGAGCGGCGTATAACTACCAGCAGGATCCCATGACAACGCGGAATTATAAGAAGGGAATGGAGCCAAACTTTCAAGCCGTCAAGATTTGTTTAATCGACACGTTGACAGTTGACGGCGAGTTCCACGAGGTACTGGCGGACAGATGGCTACGTCCATTGCGGAACCCTAGGGCAAGGCAAGCAGTCGCGCCAATGCTGTGCCTTCCGGAGCATGGCGGGATGGTTGTAAGTGTGAGGGACTGGTTAGGTGGAGAGGAACGCATGGGTGTACCGCTCAAGTTGGAGCGAGAGGCTGCAGCCGAATCCGAGTCAGATGAAGAAGACGAAAAAGCAGCCAAGCCCGCAGCACCCGCAAACGGTTTTGGGAGTCTGCTGAGCGGGGGCACGACGACTACCACTGAGAAGCACGCTAATACCGAAATGAACGAGGTTCTCCTGGACCGTGAGGCTCTCAAAACTAACGAGGTTGTTGTAATGGCCTATGGCGACGAGGTGGCCAAGAAGGCATCTAATGAGCCTGGCATGGTTAGAGTGGGCACATTTGGCTATCCGATTCCCGACGCCACTCTGGCTGTCGTTGACCCCGAGACCGGCCTGCTAGCATCACCTCATGCTATTGGCGAAATCTGGGTTGACTCGCCTTCGCTGTCAGGCGGATTCTGGGCGCAGCCAAAGAATACAGAACTCATCTTCCACGCTCGCCCATACAAGTTCGATCCAGGTGATCCCACGCCGACGCCTGTGGAGCCGGAATTTTTGCGGACTGGTTTGCTGGGCACAGTCATTGAGGGAAAGATCTTTATTCTGGGCCTTTACGAAGACCGCATAAGGCAGAGGGTGGAATGGGTTGAGCACGGCCATGAGATTGCCGAGTATCGATACTTCTTTGTGCAGCACATGGTTGTGAGCATAGTCAAGAATATTTCCAAGATCTACGATTGCTCCGCATTCGACGTCTTCGTCAACGACGAGCATCTGCCCGTTGTCGTCGTCGAGACTGCCTCTGCGTCCACCGCGCCTCTTGCCTCAGGAGGACCCCCCCGTCAGCCCGATACGGCTCTGCTTGACTCCCTGGCAGAGAGAGTCATGGAGGTACTCATGGAAGAGCATCACCTTAGGCTGTACTGTGTCATGGTAACGCCACCCAACTCATTGCCAAGAGTCATCAAGAATGGCAGACGAGAAATCGGAAACATGCTTTGTCGCCGAGAATTCGACCTTGGCAATTTGCCCTGCGTACACGTCAAATTCGGGGTAGAGCATGCGGTGCTCAACCTGCCCATTGGCATTGATCCAATTGGTGGTATCTGGTCTCCGCTCTCCTCGGAATCACGATCCGATATTTTGGCACCTGCTGAGAAGCAGTATTCTGGTATTGATCTAAGGGAGGTTGTCATCGACGATCGCACTTCGACTCCTCTCAACAACTTTGCCTGTATCACAGACCTTATTCAGTGGCGTGTCGCTCGGCAGCCTGATGATCTTGCCTACTGCACAATTGATGGGCGAGGCAGAGAAGGCAAGGGCGTTCCCTGGCGTAAATTTGACCAAAAAGTAGCCGCTGTCGCCATGTATCTGAAGAATAAGGTCAAGATACGACCCGGAGACCATGTGGTGCTTATGTACACACACTCGGAGGAGTTTGTATATGCCATTCACGCGTGCATCAACTTGGGTGCCGTTGCCATACCGATGGCTCCGCTCGACCAGAACCGGCTGAATGAGGATGTCCCAGCGTTCCTTCACATCATCGCCGACTATAACGTCAAGGTAGTGTTGGTCAACCAGGACGTGGACCATCTAATCAAACTCAAGCCAGTCTCCAGCCACATCAGACAGTCAGCTCAAATTCTGAAAATCACGATTCCGAATGTGTACAACACGACGAAGCCTCCTAAGCAGAACACCGGTCTCCGGGATCTTGGTTTGACTATTGATCCTGCGTGGGTTCGTCCGGGGTATCCTGTTCTTGTCTGGACATACTGGACGCCGGACCAGCGAAGAATAGCAGTTCAGCTTGGACACGATACCATTTTAGGCATGTGCAAAGTTCAGAAAGAGACTTGTCAGATGACGAGCTCGCGTCCAGTTCTTGGGTGCGTGCGGAGCACAACTGGTCTTGGCTTCATTCATACGTGTCTCATGGGAATCTACACCGGTTCGCCTACGTATCTTTTATCGCCCGTCGAGTTCGCGCAAAGTCCGCTTTCGCTATTTGTGGCACTCTCGAGGTATAAAATTAAGGATACGTATGCGACGCCTCAGATGCTGGACCACGCCATGGCAGTCATGCCAGCCAAGGGGTTTACTCTACATGAGTTGAGAAACATGATGATTACGGCCGAGAGCCGCCCACGGGTTGATGTTTTCCAAAAAGTGCGGTTACATTTTGCCAGTGTTGGTCTCGACAGAACGGCCATCAACACGGTGTACTCGCATGTCTTGAACCCCATGGTTGCATCGAGATCGTACATGTGCATAGAGCCCGTTGAGCTGTGGCTTGACGCGAAAGCCTTGCGAAGGGGTCTCATTGTACCCACTGACGTAGATACCGACCCCCGAGCCTTGCTGGTTCAAGACTCTGGAATGGTACCGGTCTCAACCCAGATCGCCATTGTGAACCCGGAAAACCGGACGCACTGCTTCGACGGCGAGTATGGGGAAATTTGGGTTGATTCAGAGGCCTGTGTCAAGTCATTCTATGGCTCGAAAGACGTCTTTGATGCCGAGAGATTTGACGGGCGAACAGTTGATGGCGATCCGAATAGGCCCTATGTCCGAACCGGCGATCTCGGCTTCCTGCACAACGTCAGCCGCGCTATAGGGCCTGGGGGTGCCTTGGTGGAGATGCAAGTCCTCTTCGTCTTGGGAAGCATTGGCGAGACTTTTGAAATCAACGGCCTGAGCCATTTCCCCATGGACATTGAGTCTTCAGTGGAGCGGGCACACCGCAACATCGTGCCTGGTGGCTGGTAAGTGCACATCTTGTCATTTTAGTTGTAGTTGCATCTGTTTTGGCACCCTATCGTTCACTATTCCTTCCCTCTCCACCCATCCTTTCCCCTCTTGTAGACCCATTACCGCGCTTTTGCTAACAGCCTTTTGCGCAGTGCCGTTTTCCAAGCCGGTGGGCTTGTTGTGGTACTCGTCGAAGTGAGCCGGAAGCCGTATCTCGCCTCGCTTGTGCCAGTCATCGTCAACGCCATCCTTAATGAGCATCAGATCATTGTGGACATTGTGGCATTCGTCAGCAAGGGTGACTTTCCCCGCTCCCGCCTCGGCGAAAAGCAGCGAGGCAAGATCCTTGCTGGTTGGGTCACCAGGAAGCTGCGTACCGTTGCGCAATTTTCCATTCGTGACATGGACGCTTCAGCGGTGGGTGAGGCCGGCGCCGGCAGCGGCAGTGGCAATGGGGTTACAATTGATGGAAACCGCGTGTCGAGTGGAAGCATTCGTAGTGCCGGCGTTCCGGTCAGAGCGTCGAGCTTGAGGAACGTGGAACATGCACCTCGAATAGCAGAACAAGAGGAGTTGGACATGCAAATGAACCGCATGTCTTACATGCCTCCCCCGCCAGTGGTGCCAGGCCCCCGGTCATCGTCTATGATGGCGGCGATGACGGACGACCAAGCAACACCGACTCGGTATGCGCAGAGCACATCATCGGGACAGCATATGCATCGCAGGCCATCCGACACTCACGACTACTTTGGCGAAGATCCCCCCCCGCAGCAGCAGCAACAACAACAGCAACGGCAGAGTGAACCTTATCAAGACGGCCAGCCGCCCCCAGCTGTGGGACCCAAACCTGGCACATCAGGAGGTGAGAGCCAAGGCCCACCGGCAATTAGAATGAGTCTTCCCGGCGTGGACGGCAGAGAAGGATTCGACTTTTGGGGCACTGCCCCAACAGAGGCTCAAGAGGCGGACTGGACAGCCGATGCGATTATGCACATGAACCTCGCCGGGGACGTTCAGCCCAAACCATGATAAGGAAGAAGACCTTTTCATTGAGTATAGATGATGCAGTAGATGTTTTGAGCAGGGGGTTTCCACCTGACGGGATACATATAGAGACTGAGTCAAGCCGCCACGTCGTTCCGCCAGCTTGATATTTTGGCACACGGCTCTTGCGGGCCAGGATACATACATATTAGATTTCTCCGTTGTTTCTCTATTGCGTTTTCTTGTTGCGTTTTTTCTGCTTGCTTGGATCATGACTGCTCACTTGGAATACCTCCTGTTTGGCCAACAAGTATATACCTTTTGCTAGGCTTGCGTTTCTCGTTGGTGCAAAGCGATCAGTTCACACAATATCACGTTTTGTGTCTTTTTGTATTATTTAGAATTTGTTCTTCATTTGGTTACGAAGGTACTGTATCATGTGATGTGATGTGATGTTCTCTGGAGGCGTGTTGGTTAGACATGTTTTGTGTATTTGCGTTTGTTGAGCGCCTTGGCAGCGGTTGGCCGTGCTGTGCGGTTGATGAGGTTCTTTCTATCTGATTTGTATGAGTGCGAGCGTGTTTGTACGGATAAAAGGTACTGATCGTGCATATCACTGCCATTTTACTATTCAATGAATTCGCGTCGATGAAGAAGCAACACCGAATCAGTTATCAGTAGTTCATGAGCCAACTCGCCACGCGAAAGATGGTCTGAGTATAGGTATTTGAATCAACAGTGCTCCACGGACGTCATAGAACGTAACGCTGCCTTTGCAGACTGCCGTCCTCCCTTCAGTCTTGTTCAAATCATTCCAGACCAAGTCAATCATCTTGATGATACCCATCCACAAACGACAGTTTACAGCAAAAACTCATGCCACATTACGTACACAATTCATTATTTGCTCCCACTCCTTTCCCTTGCCCGTTCCAGATTACATCCCGCAGTCTATGTAACCTAGGTATATATGGGGAGGGGAGCATCATGCATACCACAACAGTATCTCTGTAACCATCTTTCCCGCCACGAATAAAGTATGTACAACACGCCCTATAAATCCCCCCACCTCTCCACAAACTCATCCCTCTTGACACGACTACTCGCCACAATCCTCTTCCCCTGCTCCTCCAACGTGCGCAACTTGCCCTGCACCTTATCCAGCTCCTGCCGCAGAACATCTATCGAGCCCTCTATATCTGGATCAACAATGTTGACATGTCCAAACGGGCTTTCTGCGAGGATACTATCTTGGAGGAGCTGCACCGCGAGCTTCGCATCCGTGAGGTGAGCCCTCGTGACGATCTCCAAGCTCTCTTGGGCTGCGTGGGCGACTTCATCGCATTTGCGGGATCGCTGATCAACGATCTTGGCTAGGGCATTGAGCCGTGCTGTGGGGGATGCTTCGCCTTCTGGGGGTAGTGAAATGGCCAGTCTCTTTAGGAGGGTTTCCAGGGCGGATTCTTCGTCTCCGTCGTCGCCTTCCCGGATGGCTGAAGACGATCGCTGAGGAGCACGCCGGATGGGCGAAATGGGAATGGGGTTCTTTGGAGTCGTTTTGGTGGATGGGGAGACGTTGATGGCTAGTTCGGCCTTGGCTGTGGCGGTCATGGCTTCGGCGGCGAGTTGGTAGGATTTGTGTGATTCGACGTGTGTATGGAGTCTGGATATCCGCTCTTGCAGGTGGGAGAGGCATGCGGTAACCTGGTCGAGCCCAAAGATGTTAGTAGTGGATATATGCGCTCTTCTGGGAAGCATTGGGCCGCATGGGAGGGTTGTTACGAACGTAGTTTAGTGATGAGACGGTCTTGCTGAGACTTCGTCCGTTCTTGGTGGCGATAGACTGTAGGGCCGGCTCGAGGTATTGCTTCTCGATGGAGATTTGAGCAACGGATGAGATTTCCGAGTACAGTGACTCTACTTCTTCTTGAAGCTCTGTTACCTCCTGGCCCGTGGCGGGCTTCATGGCGCCTGAATTCTCCGCGGCGACCAGCGTTTCTAGATAGATTGTGTCCAGTCTGGCACGGACAGTTTGGACAGTCATTGTGATCAGCCTGCGCATTTGGTGTGTTAGCAGGATGGACGAACATATTCGGGTGTATTTTTATACTGATGTGTCCAGGATAAAAGTATTGGGGCCCGGGGGAATGATCTTACCGCATGCATATCTCTCGAAGCTTTTCAACGGCTCGTTCTTCTTCAGGGTCTGGCTGCTCGAGCTCCCACCCCAGTTTCTGAAGACCAGACAAAAGTGCATCATCTGACTGGAGAAGAGCGCTGACTTGGTGGTTGATGGACGGTCCCTGCAGCTCGAGCTCTGCGAGTCTTAGACTGATGTCTTGCGTGATCGTATCTACCTGTGAAGCAGAAAAAGAACGACAAAAATAGTGTTAAAAGAGGATAGTCATCAAAGAGGACGAAAGCAAAGCTGCAGACCCAGTCTGACCTCTTTCGTGAGCTGAGCTCTTTGCACATCCTTGCTGCGCTTCTGCGCTCGCTCCATTTCCCTTCGACGGGCCTTGTTCTCAGCCTGTCTCTTGACCATCCGCGACAGAGCATCCCGTTGCTGGCGTAATGTCTCTGTCTGCTTGTCAATGGTCTCTGTAGATTGGCCCAACTGCTCGATTGCTAGTCGCAAGTCCTCTTCTGTGACGGCTTGGACGTAAGATAGATCATGCGAGTCGGCCAGCTGATCCACGCGGCCTGTTTGGTCCAACTCAGTATATCTAGGGGTGAGTTAGTCTACCCAGATACTTGCAATTTCGAGCACAAAGGGCCGCGAGGAAGCAGATTGGTCCGTCACTCACATTTGAAGCTCATGGGCCGTTAAGAGCGTGTCCTTTCCCAGATGCAGGGAAGCCCATTCAGCAAACAGGGAGCCATGGTGAGCGTCATTCAGCGCTGCTTGCACATCCTCTCGACTGGTCGGAATGCCGCAGGCGCGCGACGCTCGCAGCACAGTCGCCACGGTCTGCTTTATGCGCTCGTCATCCATTTGACTTTGTCTGGGTAATATTGGAGTGATGGTCGCGACACGGAGGCGCTGTTTTGTATCACAATTGAGACGCCTGCAGGCTGCAGCATATCGCTGGCCGTCTCTGCAGCGGAAGCGAGTGAGACCGTCCTTTTGATATTGTTTACGCCGTGCCAGACTTTGGAAGGCAACAACGGCAATGGTGGTGCAGCAAAGAAGGTGAAAATGCTCCCAAGTCAGCCAATGCCCCCTTTCAGAACCCGGCCAGCACGGTTTCCCGCGGACTAAAAGGTGGTTCTTACAAGACTGCTGTAATAGCAGTGCTCTACATGTACATTAGGTACCTTAACGCGGCTACGCAACACATTTAACACAGCCAATTTATAAGATAAAAAAACACAAACTTCAACCTTTCAACTTATCGCATCTCGAAAATCGCTCCGATGCGGCGGGCATTTGGGGCTCTTGCAAGTCGAGAACGCACACTGATTGGCTGCAGCCGCCCCAACCCAAAGACAACTTTGAACTCTTTACCATCCCAGATGATCTTGATCACCTACGGAGTACATCTTCTGTTCTTGACTGGATATTGATACATGAACCATAGGCAAGGAAAAAATCGTACATGGTGTCACAGTATGTTTCCTTGAACACCTACTCAACACAGCTCAACGATTTACCGGCTTGTACGCAGACATCATCCCCCGTCTTCTGCCTGATTGGACCTTGGCCCTTTCTAGAGAAAAGTCCCGTGGTGGCGAAGTTCCCTTGTAGTTGACGATCAATCTGTAGCGTATGCCGTCTTACGAGGTAGCTATCACTCTCGGTGTCTATAAGTTGTCTCTACAATGCTGAAGCCTTTCAAAAGCTTGGTCCTAGTATTGGGTTCTACTACATATTCTGTGTCACTTAGCTTGACTGTCAGTCACCTGATGGCTGTCACGGCAAACACTGCGTGCTGCATTGAGCCCTTCTTGAGATAATGTAAGTGAACGGCCAGGAACATACGGAAATGACTGTATCCGGATGCGACAGTTGTCCGTAGATGATGACATCAGCAAGAACAGCTCTGAGGAAGTCCCATTAGTTTCATTCGTGCAGCCAAGAGAGACTTGTGAAAAGAAATCAGACGTGTATGTATATTGTAAGGACCCAAAGAGAGCATCTTTGAACATGACATAATGTATTGATTCGATTGAGCAAGTCTAAGCCTTTTCTGTTTGATGCAAAACTGGGCATTGCATATGTATGTAAATATTTCCTCCTCTTTTTTCGTCTACAACATGGCTTGCATCGATGTGGTGTAATGGCCATTTTTGCCCAAATTGTCCTGGAAATCTTTCTCCGTCGTATGTCTATTCTATTCCAATCTAATTCTCGAGTCAGCTTTTCGCTCTCCTCGACGCGCTGGGCAATGGTTGTCGGATAACATACCTCTCAATCAAGTGCAATCCACTGTCTGACTGGACAACCCCGCTGATCTCGCCCGGCTGCAGAGCGAAGGCGGCCTCCTCGAACTGCTGCTGCATATCGCCACGACCGAAATATCCGAGGTCGCCGCGCTTGGAAGCCGAAGAGCAATCGGACTCGCTTGACGCCAAATCTCTCAGGGTCGCTTTTCCAGACTTGATCATTTGCTCGTGTGCCTGGATAATCTCCATGGCCTCGTCTTTGGTACGTGTAATCTCGGCCTATGTTTCGCGGGAACTGTCAGCTATGCTCAACAGACGAGCGAGGCGAGCTCGCCCCTCGTGGTGACGTGTAGTGACGTAGCTGTGGATGCTCAAATGCCAGAATTAAAGAACGCAGGTTACCTCTCGCCAGCTGCTCGGCCGTCTGCTATCTTTGTGCTTCACCAACAAATGGGCTGCGCGAATCTTGCCCTCGGGAGCGCCCGGGAGGGTAGAAGGGTGCGAGGCCACACCGTGATTTGCAGCCATGTACGCCTTCAGCTTTTCCGTGTCGGTGCCCTGCGGAGGGTCCCAGTAGGACACTCTGTCGACAGAGTTGAAGTAGTACGGAAGGCCCTTTGAATTGGAGTGACGTACTTCCCAGTTGGGTGGGAGACCGGATTCAGCCTGGATTGTGCGCAGAACACAAGGTAAATGAGGTATTAGTCAAGCATTGGAACGTCAGATCTGGGCAAGTTCGACACGATGAGGACATGAGGACTAAAGAGCATGCATGCCATAACTACACCGATAGCGGCGCCACGCAAGGCGATCAGGACTTCTTCAGAGATGGAGGTTCGCCCTGTGGAGGGACAGTGGCCAGGACGTACCATTGTGAAGAGAAAGTGCTGAGTAATGAAGGCGAGAAGGAGGGAAGAGAATTGAGGTTGTCTCGAGGGCCAGCTGTCGTTGACCAAGGAATAAAGTCGAATAAGAACGTGGTTAGAAAAATAAAGGTGGTATTTAGTCAGGTGTGATACTGCGTACATATGCGACACAGGACGTGTCAAATTGGGAAAGCCGCAGCGTCGCTATTGTTGGTAACGAGATGGAGGCGCGGATTGGTCCTTGGATACTTGGATTGTACCTCTCAAAGCCTCTCAAAGCCCAGCAAAGAACGCTGGCGGAGCAACGATCGTTCCGCACGGCAGATCACAGCCACATCCAGGTTGTCGGAGGATGACGTGCGGCTGCACGGTAAAGCCACGCCAGCCAATGAGAGGACGCAGCGGCCAAGTTCGGGCGGCAAGCTGGCAAAGAGAGGCGTCTCAAGTTTCAAGTCTCGATTCTCAGCTGAAGCCTGAAGAATTGCATATCGCACAGTGCATATGCATGCAGGCACCACTTTCTTCGTCACACAGCGCTTAGCGATTTTCCTTTACCGCAGCCTCGTTACAGATCTGAAATGATATAGATAATAGAACACCACCACCATGGACCGTCACATCCGCCCGTCCTGGGCCTGTCGTTCTACAAAGATGGCATTCATACTACATACATACCTAGGTACTACCACTGTCAACTGGCCAGGGATATGTGTGGATGGTCATCTGTTCGATCCGCGATTTCGGCAATCCCTGTTCCCGTCCCCGCGCCGACGGACTGATACAGTACATGTACATACATAGGTATGTAGGTAGCTCCATGTGAGCAGGCAGGACTTGCCACCGGAGGCGTCCATGAGGTCGACCAGGGGAGTCGTGAACCGATGCGAGGCCAGCGAACGAGTGAGAATGCTTGCTTGTGAACGCAATTGCGAAGCTGTCTCCCCCAAATTACCCGTCATTGCTCTTGCTGCTTGTGCTGAGGTGCAGTGCATCGCCCTAGGAACAGGTGGCTATAATGTTACATGTACTGTACCTACAAGTGCTGTTCAGACCATTTGGAAACGTAATTTTCGTACAGAAGGCTCATGATCTAGGAACAGTGTAGATAGTCAGCCATGGAAACCGTGAGAAGTTAGAACTGGTCTTGATTGAAATCTGAGTGCGTGCATGTGGCTTGTGACTTGTCGTTAGCCTCTGAACTTTGAAGCCAAGCACAAGATCAAAGGTGACAGGTCCGTTTATTACTTACGTCCGTCTCTCAGCCCCACATTCAGGCCGCATTTCAACAGTCACTGCATCTCTCCTTCTTCGCGCATTCTTTTCCCACCTTCATCGACCCATCCGACAACTGCTCATTGCGAAGGGCAAGGCAACATCTCGTCCCATCTTCCCATCTCTCGCAATAGTATATCTTGTGTGAACTGCGCCCAAGCAATCGCGCTCGTCCAGCTATATCCGAAATTATCATTTGCATCAAACAAGAGTCACATCCTTTTCAGCAAAATTAGCCTACTGCTCCCTCTGCATTGTATTGTACACGAGAGCGCAAGAGAGAATAAATACCACCAAATATGGCTGCTCCACCGCCAACAACGCTTGCCCAGGGCTCTGGCTCGAAAAAGCTCGAACAGATTACCTTTCGCTTCTGTTCCGAATGCTCCAACATGTTATACCCCAAGGAGGACGAAGACGCCCACGCGCTGCAATTTACTTGCCGAACCTGCCAGTACACCGAGGAGGCACAGTCCACCTGCGTCTTCCGCAATGTCCTGAATAACTCTGCCGGCGAAACAGCTGGTGTGACCCAGGATGTTGGATCTGATCCAACGGTTAGTCAGGCCCCAATCTTCATTTGCTTATGTTGTGGGGGAATCATTCTTTGCGGCATCTGTGGAGAAATGGCGACGGACGTGGATGCCACTTCAGATATGCATTCGGAGGTGAAGCAGCACAAGGAAAGTATGGGGTTTTGCGAGTTTTCCCTCTCCTGGGCCGGGCTCGAAGACCCATTCGACGAGTACGACGAAGAGCTTATGGATTCAACGAGCGATGGTGCTAGTCTTTCTAGTCCTTCCAGGAGCGATTCGCTGTCCGATGCGACAGATGGACCAGATTTCGCTGAAGACGGCGCGATGATCGTCGCGCTGTAATGAACCTACACCTCGAACTCTCTTCAACCATGACATGGGACTTCGAGCCACGCCGTCCGCTGCGCATCTTTTGGAGCGGCGATTACTTGCGAGAGAGATTTTAGCGACTGTTGATATCCTTGAGACGTTGCGAGCAGTTGCAGTCAATGCGTGTTTCCTTTTAGCTGGAACTCGATGGTCTTCGCCCTTGAACCTCTGGCTGACATGATTACTGTTTTGTCTTTCTTGGTTATAGCTTCCTCGCTCGAACAAGAAGTGCACCGTTTGCGACCACGAGGAGGCCGTGTTTTTCCAATCTCAGCAGCGAAGTGCCGAAACTGGAATGGTAAGCCATCACTTTTCCCCGTGTCATTGTCACCGGGGCTTGGCACCTATCGAATATCAATGACGGCAGACTAACATGGTTGGCAAAGAAACTTTTTTACGTTTGCTGCGAATGCGGTCTCATTTCTGCCTAATACAGTCGTTTACGAGCCATGATACCCGAAATCCCAGGCCGATGTTACGATTTCTGCAGCTGCAGCTGGTGTGAACCATCCGAGGTGGTTCTGGTTTTGTCTTGTCATACATACATTATGGATAAAAGGCGTTTTTGGGAGGTTTCTTTATTTTCTGTCATTTCCTTGGTACGGCGCGTTTCGTCTCCTGTCTCAGGACGATGTGCTTCGTCGGCCAAACGGTCTGGTCATAATGCCACATTGTCATCACGGGATTCCCTTGACAGAAGCTTTCTGAGCTGTGTTCCTTGTTTAAAAATTAGAATAGACTCGACCCAAATGGTCGGACAATTTCAGGCCTTGCGCCTCATTATTGATTATGCAAGACAAAGAACGAAAAAGAACCGTAAATGATGTGAGATTGAAAATAAGCTTCGTACCCTTCCTTATCTGAACGCCTCTAAAAATGCCAAATTTTTGATAATACAATGTCACCTCTTCTTCGACACGAGGAAGGAACATCTCGTCTCTTGCCGTCGCATTCCCACAGCATGTCTGCTGGCCTTGTCTCCCCGCCACATTGCTCATAGCACGCCTCTTGACTCCGTCCTCGAGCTGCTTTTTACTCCATCCAGCCAAACTCGCTCTCGTCGATGCACCAACCCTCAACTACGCCTGCATGGGAGCCATGGACAAAACCTTGCTCCACTTCTTCCTCTTCAGTTCCGCCCCAACAGCACCGTTGATGCGCGTCCCGACAGGATCCCCCGACTTGTTCAGCAGCACACACGCATTATCATCGAACCGAACGACCGACCCATCGCGTCGTTGCGTGGGGTACCTGGTGCGAACAACGACAGCGTGTCGGATATCGCCACGCCTGACCTTGACGGCGGCGTTCATGCCAGCCATACCGGAGGAAGCTGAGCCTCTGTGTTCCTGAACGACGACCACGATGCGATCACCTATGCATGCAGCTCGGATTAGAACATGCAGCCAAAACGACGTGAGTAGCGCAAGCCATCTCATGAGATGAGCGGTTCCTTTGTTCGTAAGAGGGTGACGCGAGACGTACCGATGCGAGCATGGGCCTTTTGCCCGACAACCAGGAGACATTCGACGAGAGCTGCACCGGAGTTGTCGATGCAGTTCAGTATCGACTGTGAGATTGTTCAGCGCTGGATCTTTTTTAGGAGTAATGGACGAGAATGGAACTTCTGGTGACGTACCTTGATTTGAATCATTTTGGCGGACCGGCCACAGACGCAGCTGCTTTACGTTACGGGCTTAAGCAACGGACGGGTGGCTTGTCGCGATGTCGCAAAGGTCGAGATGGTGATGGGCATTGGCGGGTTTTCGGAGAATGAATGTCACGTGGTGTATCACGTTCCTGCTGCATGCCGCACCGGCCAACACCAACCGGGCCACCAGCAGGGTTGCAGCCTGCGTCCCCCTGCGGTCGCCCGGTCAGCGACTTTTGGGGGCTGGTCGTTGTCTCGGGCTCCACGCTTCCTGGAATTGGGAAGGGGAGGGGGCCGGCCGCGCTGCGTTGCGCTGGTTGGGATGGCCTTGAGAAGTGAGAGATCCGGCCAGAGATGTGCCTTTCAACTTTTCCCTCATTTTCCAATTGTGTTACCGGAGAGCACCTGGAGTCTCTTCCCACAGTCCCTTCCTTGTTACTGCTTCTTGAACATACATACCTACATATATCACCAATTGTTCCCCACAGCCATCTAGATCGCTGAGCATAGCCTCGGCCCGTCATTCCGTCTATCGATTCGACTTCCTCTAGGGATCCTGAGGTCTTGGGGCCTCGGGCTCATGAGGTTGTGAGGAACTGGTTGCGCATTGCGAGCTCAAGAATTCTACGCACTACAGAAGTGGCTCGCTCTCTGCTAGGACTGAGCGGACTGAGCGGCTGAAGGGGTATCGAGAACCGACTTGTTGCTTGTCGCCTGCGCATCGCGATGCCGCCCAGAATTACAACGGCGGTGAAGCACCGGCTCACTTTGGCGCAATTGTCGGCATACGATGACATATTAACGGATGCGCTGGTCGACCATGTCTACTACTGGACGACTGTGCCCAAGAATCGGCCCTCGTACCATGCTTCGCGAGGGGTATCGGAAGACGTCATCAGCAAGATTATCCGAGAAGAGGTCGTTTTGTCCAAGGATGTGGCTGCTGCCGAGGCGAAATTGCTCGCTACGGATGGATTGAAACGCTTTCTGAGCAGTCTCAAGACGGCCAAAGAAAAGGACGACTTTAAGCGACATCTGCACCGATATGTTCAGATTTACCTGCCCGATTGCGCATGGGAAGTCAGCTCCACCAACCGATACACCATCGTTTCTCATGAGGCGAGTATTACAGCAAGGCGCTACATTAAGCGTAATGAAGCGATCAAGTATCTGTCCGGCATTCAAGTCGTCATCACGCCAGAAGAGGAGCAGGAGATTTCGGTGCGGAAGAAGGACTTCAGCATCGTTGTCAGCTCGAGAAGCAAGAGCACGAGCTTGTTCATGGGGCCTGCGCGCTTTGCTAACCACGACTGCGACGCAAACGCAAAACTTATGACGACCGGACACGCAGGAATTGTCATTGTTGCTGTTCGGCCGATCGAGGCGGGCGAAGAGATCACGGTTTCGTACGGAGACAATTACTTTGGGGAAGACAATTGTGAATGTCTGTGCAAGACTTGCGAAAGAGAATTGAAGAATGGCTGGGCCTCTGCGGAATCTGCAGAGGGCACGACACTTGTTCAATCGAACCCAGGGAACGAGGGTACCGAGGTGTACTCTTTGCGGCGGCGCCGGCGGGACGATAGCATTGGAGGATCACGCACCCCGTCAGTCACTCCTGGGATCCGGCCACGAGTGATGCGAACGCGGCCAAAAGTTTCACGGCTCAGTTTTGCGCAAGATTCATCAGCGGCAGAACAGCTGGTGCCTGGTACTCCAAGTGGCCGGAAGCGTCCGGAGGCGGCCCTGGCTACACCACCCATCACTCCAGCGAAGAGACTTCGCCACACCGTGGACTCGGTGGCCGCTTCATTCGCATCATCTCCACGAGGTAGCTCAGTAGGCAGTGGCCTGTCTTCAAGTCACGAAGAACCTGTTGAGACAGACGTCACATCACCTGAAAAGAACACACCTGAGTCCGTCGTCCAAACCCCCGTCAAGGTATCGAGGCACAGAACTTGGGATCCCGTCATGGAGTCTACCCGGAGTGGCTCGGTTTGCTCTGTGACCCCCTTGTCACCAGAGAGTATTCACCATACGGAGCCACAATCGCCGCGCCCATCACAAATGGATACGACAAATGTTTCGCGCACTACGAGTATGTCGATTGCAGCTATCCTGAACATGACGAGCCCACCCGAGCCACGACCTGTGACCACAATTGCCGCAAGTATCGAAGCTGTGGACAGGTCTGAAGTGGCAGCCGCGACCAAAGTGCAACGACACGCAAGCAAAATCGAGCGCATGCGACAGGGCCTCGCGAAGGGGCAGGACCCCCCGCGGACGATGAGAGTGCGCAAAGCAGGCGACTACGTGCTGACACCTCTGCTATTAGCAGAGCCCGACATGGCATGGATCCAATGTACAATCTGCAACGACTACTTTGTACAACAACACGCCTACTGCACCAAGGCCTCCTGCCCGCGATGCGAGCGGCATTCCAAGCTGTACGGATACATGTGGCCCAAAACGGACAAAGCCGGGCCGTGGGACAAGGAGGAACGAGTCTTGGACCACAGACTGGTGCACCGGTTCCTGACCACAAGCGACGAACGGAAGGCGCGGGGCAGAAAAGACGCGCTGGAGCCCAAACGGACGGACGAGGCCGACGAGCTGGAGGGGGATGAGCCGGAGAGGGATGAGCCGGAGAGGGGCAGGAAATGGCAGCGTGGCAAGGGCATTCAGGCAAATGGTGGTGGCAAGGCGGATGGCAAGGCGGTGCGAGAGTCTGTTGTTGTTGTGACGGCTGCGGCTGATACGTCAGGGCTTCGGCGAAGCGGTCGTCCGCGAAGGGCCAGCCGAAAATTGGAGCTTTGACAAGGGAGGCTAGCCGTGCCGTGCCGCGAAGGGGAGATGATTATTGACGTGTATGTCTGATGGAACTTCATCATGGAAGGGACAACGGGTTATGGCATGGCATGTAGGTATGGTGGAGGTGGAGGAACTTTTGTAGTAAAGTAATGCGTGTGGCGCTCTGTAGAACATGTACTAGATAGCATATGTGTAGATAGTTAGACTTATTCGTGTTGTTTTGTTCGAGGTTTTGACTCGGCGTGTGGATGATGTTGACGACGAGGACTCAGGAAGGCTTTCTGGCTTCGGCTCGCTATACGGTGTGTATGTACAGTGTAGGTACTGTACCAAGCTGATGGCGCCGCCGCCGCCGCACCCCACGAATGGAAAAACTCAATCGTACGTTTGCCCGCATGCAGGTGATATGCCGAGCATACCTTGGCGGAGTACTCCGTACATATGTATGTTATGTACATACGTACCTTGTAGGTACATACATACATACTCCGTATGTATGTATGTATACTCCGTATTGGCCAAGAAGACATGCCTAACGCGGCACGTGGGATAGCTTTAAAGATGAGGCGGGGTGGTCAGATGTAGGCTAGACCTCGTGAGCCGCGACGGGGCTTTACATCCGGCGATCCGGTCTACAATTATTTCTGGCTGAAGCAAAGACTTTTTCTTCAGCAGATTTCCCCGGCAATCGTCTTCACTATTGCGCTTTTTACTGAACCTGTCGTACTCACTTTTTCTCGTCCTCGTCACGGTCTCAGGATTACTGAGAATTCAATTGTCGATACAAGTCTACAACGTGAAAGCTGAGGCGGGGACCTTTCTAGGGCAAAACTACCATGGTACGTCACTGATCGTGAGGTGGCGCGTGATACAAGACACGGCGAGGGCTTTTTGCTTGCGCTCTTGTCTTGGATGATGGAATGCCCATGACCGAGACGACCAGTCAACGCAATACCGTCTACTCAATACGTGTCTCCTTAAGATCGATTCCCTATCATCAACCTGGCATCTCTATATATTGCACCAAAACATCTTCTATCGAAATACCCGTCAACTGACCTCCCCTCTAGCATAACCGGCATCTCAGCCTCACGGCCGTCGCCCTCGCGGCACTTGTCACAGCGGATGGGGCCTGCGGCAGAGGAACGCTCTACACCAGCCCAAGCGGTCTCACCTGGGGCGATGCCATCCGCATGAACCAGATCCAGGTCACTGGGTCGCACAACAGCTACCATGTTGAGGCGTCTGATGCGGAGAAGAAGGTCATGGAGGAGCTTTCACCAACTACGAGAGACTTGTTTTATGGGCATGGCCGGTTGGATGTGCAGTTGGGGGAGCAGCATGTTCGGAATTTGGAGTGAGTTTATGTTTGCTGGCTGGTGTGACACTGTGAGCACGGAGATGAAACAGAGAAAGACAGACAAACACAAAGGGGGGGTAAAGCAAGGAAGAAGAAAAATGAAGTAGAAGAAGAATGAAGAAGAAGAAGAATGAAGAAGAGGAAGAATGAAGAAAAGAGTGGTGAAAAAAATGAAGAAAAAAAGGTGAAGGAAAAAAAGAAGGAAAAAAACAAAGCAGATCGCAGTACACATCACATACTAACCTCCCCTCCTCTTCCTCCAACAGACTCGACATCCTCGCCGACCCCCAAGGCGGCCTTTACGCCAAACCCCTCATCCGGCAACTCGCAAACCTCCCCTTCCCCTCCGACCCAGCCTACCAGCGCCCCGGCACAAAAGTAATGCACATCCCCGACCTAGACATCAACACCATCTGCACCACCCTCCTCGACTGCCTCCGCGTCATCAAAACCTGGATGGACGCCCACCCCAAGGCCCTCCCCCTCAGCATCGTCACCGAATTCAAGGAGGCCAGTTCCCTGGGTGCTGCTCTCGGAGGCGCCAAAGCCGTCTCCTGGGACAACGCGACCCTCCTGGACGGACTCGACGCCGATATCCGATCCGTGTTTGGGCCAAAGCAGCTCATCACGCCGGACGAGGTGCGCCGTCCGGGCCACACGCTGGAGGAGTCGGTTCTGAAGTACGGATGGCCGGACTTGGACTCTGCGAGGGGGAGAGTCTTTTTCTTGATGGACAATGGGCGGGATGATGAGGTGAATGGGAAGTATCGGGAGGGAAAGACCAATTTGGAGGGGAGGGTCCTGTTTACGAATTCTGCGCCGGGGAATCCGGATTGTGCTTTCCAGAAGGTGAGTCTTGTTTTGTGGCTTCTCGGGGGGGGGGGGGGGGGGGGGGGGGGGGGGGGGGGGGGGGGGGGGGGGG